>JARJEI010000098.1:0-125409 GCA_029955415.1 Lottia scabra
ACGTGCTTTATCTACCTGCAAAAGGACAGCATTCTCCTATTTATGGTTTGCCGGCAATCGGCGTTTGAAAAAATGGTAAAATCGGCCAAACTCGGCCAAAAATGGCTGAATTTTTATCATTTTGGTCAGGAAAATTTGAAAATCGGAAAAAATCGACTTTTTCAAATAAAATTTTTGATTTGAATTTTTTGGACATAATTGAAGTTTTTGGGTTTCGGGGATGCCAGAAATTCGATTAAAACTTGTTTTATGAATTTTGGGCCAAAACTAGAGGCAAAAAACTCGGCAAATTTTGGTCATTTTTGGGAAAAAAGCCAAACTTTGAGCGCCTGTAACTATGGAACTGCATAAGCTAGAACCTTCTGGTTTGTGTTGAAAATTGCAGAACGACGTGCTTTATCTACCTGCAAAAGGACAGCATTCTCCTATTTATGGTTTGCCGGCAATCGGCGTTTGAAAAAATGGTAAAATCGGCCAAACTCGGCCAAAAATGGCTGAATTTTTATCATTTTGGTCAGGAAAATTTGAAAATCGGAAAAAATCGACTTTTTCAAATAAAATTTTTGATTTGAATTTTTTGGACATAATTGAAGTTTTTGGGTTTCGGGGATGCCAGAAATTCGATTAAAACTTGTTTTATGAATTTTGGGCCAAAACTAGAGGCAAAAAACTCGGCAAATTTTGGTCATTTTTGGGAAAAAAGCCAAACTTTGAGCGCCTGTAACTATGGAACTGCATAAGCTAGAACCTTCTGGTTTGTGTTGAAAATTGCAGAACGACGTGCTTTATCTACCTGCAAAAGGACAGCATTCTCCTATTTATGGTTTGCCGGCAATCGGCGTTTGAAAAAATGGTAAAATCGGCCAAACTCGGCCAAAAATGGCTGAATTTTTATCATTTTGGTCAGGAAAATTTGAAAATCGGAAAAAATCGACTTTTTCAAATAAAATTTTTGATTTGAATTTTTTGGACATAATTGAAGTTTTTGGGTTTCGGGGATGCCAGAAATTCGATTAAAACTTGTTTTATGAATTTTGGGCCAAAACTAGAGGCAAAAAACTCGGCAAATTTTGGTCATTTTTGGGAAAAAAGCCAAACTTTGAGCGCCTGTAACTATGGAACTGCATAAGCTAGAACCTTCTGGTTTGTGTTGAAAATTGCAGAACGACGTGCTTTATCTACCTGCAAAAGGACAGCATTCTCCTATTTATGGTTTGCCGGCAATCGGCGTTTGAAAAAATGGTAAAATCGGCCAAACTCGGCCAAAAATGGCTGAATTTTTATCATTTTGGTCAGGAAAATTTGAAAATCGGAAAAAATCGACTTTTTCAAATAAAATTTTTGATTTGAATTTTTTGGACATAATTGAAGTTTTTGGGTTTCGGGGATGCCAGAAATTCGATTAAAACTTGTTTTATGAATTTTGGGCCAAAACTAGAGGCAAAAAACTCGGCAAATTTTGGTCATTTTTGGGAAAAAAGCCAAACTTTGAGCGCCTGTAACTATGGAACTGCATAAGCTAGAACCTTCTGGTTTGTGTTGAAAATTGCAGAACGACGTGCTTTATCTACCTGCAAAAGGACAGCATTCTCCTATTTATGGTTTGCCGGCAATCGGCGTTTGAAAAAATGGTAAAATCGGCCAAACTCGGCCAAAAATGGCTGAATTTTTATCATTTTGGTCAGGAAAATTTGAAAATCGGAAAAAATCGACTTTTTCAAATAAAATTTTTGATTTGAATTTTTTGGACATAATTGAAGTTTTTGGGTTTCGGGGATGCCAGAAATTCGATTAAAACTTGTTTTATGAATTTTGGGCCAAAACTAGAGGCAAAAAACTCGGCAAATTTTGGTCATTTTTGGGAAAAAAGCCAAACTTTGAGCGCCTGTAACTATGGAACTGCATAAGCTAGAACCTTCTGGTTTGTGTTGAAAATTGCAGAACGACGTGCTTTATCTACCTGCAAAAGGACAGCATTCTCCTATTTATGGTTTGCCGGCAATCGGCGTTTGAAAAAATGGTAAAATCGGCCAAACTCGGCCAAAAATGGCTGAATTTTTATCATTTTGGTCAGGAAAATTTGAAAATCGGAAAAAATCGACTTTTTCAAATAAAATTTTTGATTTGAATTTTTTGGACATAATTGAAGTTTTTGGGTTTCGGGGATGCCAGAAATTCGATTAAAACTTGTTTTATGAATTTTGGGCCAAAACTAGAGGCAAAAAACTCGGCAAATTTTGGTCATTTTTGGGAAAAAAAGCCAAACTTTGAGCGCCTGTAACTATGGAACTGCATAAGCTAGAACCTTCTGGTTTGTGTTGAAAATTGCAGAACGACGTGCTTTATCTACCTGCAAAAGGACAGCATTCTCCTATTTATGGTTTGCCGGCAATCGGCGTTTGAAAAAATGGTAAAATCGGCCAAACTCGGCCAAAAATGGCTGAATTTTTATCATTTTGGTCAGGAAAATTTGAAAATCGGAAAAAATCGACTTTTTCAAATAAAATTTTTGATTTGAATTTTTTGGACATAATTGAAGTTTTTGGGTTTCGGGGATGCCAGAAATTCGATTAAAACTTGTTTTATGAATTTTGGGCCAAAACTAGAGGCAAAAAACTCGGCAAATTTTGGTCATTTTTGGGAAAAAAGCCAAACTTTGAGCGCCTGTAACTATGGAACTGCATAAGCTAGAACCTTCTGGTTTGTGTTGAAAATTGCAGAACGACGTGCTTTATCTACCTGCAAAAGGACAGCATTCTCCTATTTATGGTTTGCCGGCAATCGGCGTTTGAAAAAATGGTAAAATCGGCCAAACTCGGCCAAAAATGGCTGAATTTTTATCATTTTGGTCAGGAAAATTTGAAAATCGGAAAAAATCGACTTTTTCAAATAAAATTTTTGATTTGAATTTTTTGGACATAATTGAAGTTTTTGGGTTTCGGGGATGCCAGAAATTCGATTAAAACTTGTTTTATGAATTTTGGGCCAAAACTAGAGGCAAAAAACTCGGCAAATTTTGGTCATTTTTGGGAAAAAAGCCAAACTTTGAGCGCCTGTAACTATGGAACTGCATAAGCTAGAACCTTCTGGTTTGTGTTGAAAATTGCAGAACGACGTGCTTTATCTACCTGCAAAAGGACAGCATTCTCCTATTTATGGTTTGCCGGCAATCGGCGTTTGAAAAAATGGTAAAATCGGCCAAACTCGGCCAAAAATGGCTGAATTTTTATCATTTTGGTCAGGAAAATTTGAAAATCGGAAAAAATCGACTTTTTCAAATAAAATTTTTGATTTGAATTTTTTGGACATAATTGAAGTTTTTGGGTTTCGGGGATGCCAGAAATTCGATTAAAACTTGTTTTATGAATTTTGGGCCAAAACTAGAGGCAAAAAACTCGGCAAATTTTGGTCATTTTTGGGAAAAAAGCCAAACTTTGAGCGCCTGTAACTATGGAACTGCATAAGCTAGAACCTTCTGGTTTGTGTTGAAAATTGCAGAACGACGTGCTTTATCTACCTGCAAAAGGACAGCATTCTCCTATTTATGGTTTGCCGGCAATCGGCGTTTGAAAAAATGGTAAAATCGGCCAAACTCGGCCAAAAATGGCTGAATTTTTATCATTTTGGTCAGGAAAATTTGAAAATCGGAAAAAATCGACTTTTTCAAATAAAATTTTTGATTTGAATTTTTTGGACATAATTGAAGTTTTTGGGTTTCGGGGATGCCAGAAATTCGATTAAAACTTGTTTTATGAATTTTGGGCCAAAACTAGAGGCAAAAAACTCGGCAAATTTTGGTCATTTTTGGGAAAAAAGCCAAACTTTGAGCGCCTGTAACTATGGAACTGCATAAGCTAGAACCTTCTGGTTTGTGTTGAAAATTGCAGAACGACGTGCTTTATCTACCTGCAAAAGGACAGCATTCTCCTATTTATGGTTTGCCGGCAATCGGCGTTTGAAAAAATGGTAAAATCGGCCAAACTCGGCCAAAAATGGCTGAATTTTTATCATTTTGGTCAGGAAAATTTGAAAATCGGAAAAAATCGACTTTTTCAAATAAAATTTTTGATTTGAATTTTTTGGACATAATTGAAGTTTTTGGGTTTCGGGGATGCCAGAAATTCGATTAAAACTTGTTTTATGAATTTTGGGCCAAAACTAGAGGCAAAAAACTCGGCAAATTTTGGTCATTTTTGGGAAAAAAGCCAAACTTTGAGCGCCTGTAACTATGGAACTGCATAAGCTAGAACCTTCTGGTTTGTGTTGAAAATTGCAGAACGACGTGCTTTATCTACCTGCAAAAGGACAGCATTCTCCTATTTATGGTTTGCCGGCAATCGGCGTTTGAAAAAATGGTAAAATCGGCCAAACTCGGCCAAAAATGGCTGAATTTTTATCATTTTGGTCAGGAAAATTTGAAAATCGGAAAAAATCGACTTTTTCAAATAAAATTTTTGATTTGAATTTTTTGGACATAATTGAAGTTTTTGGGTTTCGGGGATGCCAGAAATTCGATTAAAACTTGTTTTATGAATTTTGGGCCAAAACTAGAGGCAAAAAACTCGGCAAATTTTGGTCATTTTTGGGAAAAAAGCCAAACTTTGAGCGCCTGTAACTATGGAACTGCATAAGCTAGAACCTTCTGGTTTGTGTTGAAAATTGCAGAACGACGTGCTTTATCTACCTGCAAAAGGACAGCATTCTCCTATTTATGGTTTGCCGGCAATCGGCGTTTGAAAAAATGGTAAAATCGGCCAAACTCGGCCAAAAATGGCTGAATTTTTATCATTTTGGTCAGGAAAATTTGAAAATCGGAAAAAAATCGACTTTTTCAAATAAAATTTTTGATTTGAATTTTTTGGACATAATTGAAGTTTTTGGGTTTCGGGGATGCCAGAAATTCGATTAAAACTTGTTTTATGAATTTTGGGCCAAAACTAGAGGCAAAAAACTCGGCAAATTTTGGTCATTTTTGGGAAAAAAGCCAAACTTTGAGCGCCTGTAACTATGGAACTGCATAAGCTAGAACCTTCTGGTTTGTGTTGAAAATTGCAGAACGACGTGCTTTATCTACCTGCAAAAGGACAGCATTCTCCTATTTATGGTTTGCCGGCAATCGGCGTTTGAAAAAATGGTAAAATCGGCCAAACTCGGCCAAAAATGGCTGAATTTTTATCATTTTGGTCAGGAAAATTTGAAAATCGGAAAAAATCGACTTTTTCAAATAAAATTTTTGATTTGAATTTTTTGGACATAATTGAAGTTTTTGGGTTTCGGGGATGCCAGAAATTCGATTAAAACTTGTTTTATGAATTTTGGGCCAAAACTAGAGGCAAAAAACTCGGCAAATTTTGGTCATTTTTGGGAAAAAAGCCAAACTTTGAGCGCCTGTAACTATGGAACTGCATAAGCTAGAACCTTCTGGTTTGTGTTGAAAATTGCAGAACGACGTGCTTTATCTACCTGCAAAAGGACAGCATTCTCCTATTTATGGTTTGCCGGCAATCGGCGTTTGAAAAAATGGTAAAATCGGCCAAACTCGGCCAAAAATGGCTGAATTTTTATCATTTTGGTCAGGAAAATTTGAAAATCGGAAAAAATCGACTTTTTCAAATAAAATTTTTGATTTGAATTTTTTGGACATAATTGAAGTTTTTGGGTTTCGGGGATGCCAGAAATTCGATTAAAACTTGTTTTATGAATTTTGGGCCAAAACTAGAGGCAAAAAACTCGGCAAATTTTGGTCATTTTTGGGAAAAAAGCCAAACTTTGAGCGCCTGTAACTATGGAACTGCATAAGCTAGAACCTTCTGGTTTGTGTTGAAAATTGCAGAACGACGTGCTTTATCTACCTGCAAAAGGACAGCATTCTCCTATTTATGGTTTGCCGGCAATCGGCGTTTGAAAAAATGGTAAAATCGGCCAAACTCGGCCAAAAATGGCTGAATTTTTATCATTTTGGTCAGGAAAATTTGAAAATCGGAAAAAATCGACTTTTTCAAATAAAATTTTTGATTTGAATTTTTTGGACATAATTGAAGTTTTTGGGTTTCGGGGATGCCAGAAATTCGATTAAAACTTGTTTTATGAATTTTGGGCCAAAACTAGAGGCAAAAAACTCGGCAAATTTTGGTCATTTTTGGGAAAAAAGCCAAACTTTGAGCGCCTGTAACTATGGAACTGCATAAGCTAGAACCTTCTGGTTTGTGTTGAAAATTGCAGAACGACGTGCTTTATCTACCTGCAAAAGGACAGCATTCTCCTATTTATGGTTTGCCGGCAATCGGCGTTTGAAAAAATGGTAAAATCGGCCAAACTCGGCCAAAAATGGCTGAATTTTTATCATTTTGGTCAGGAAAATTTGAAAATCGGAAAAAATCGACTTTTTCAAATAAAATTTTTGATTTGAATTTTTTGGACATAATTGAAGTTTTTGGGTTTCGGGGATGCCAGAAATTCGATTAAAACTTGTTTTATGAATTTTGGGCCAAAACTAGAGGCAAAAAACTCGGCAAATTTTGGTCATTTTTGGGGAAAAAAGCCAAACTTTGAGCGCCTGTAACTATGGAACTGCATAAGCTAGAACCTTCTGGTTTGTGTTGAAAATTGCAGAACGACGTGCTTTATCTACCTGCAAAAGGACAGCATTCTCCTATTTATGGTTTGCCGGCAATCGGCGTTTGAAAAAATGGTAAAATCGGCCAAACTCGGCCAAAAATGGCTGAATTTTTATCATTTTGGTCAGGAAAATTTGAAAATCGGAAAAATCGACTTTTTCAAATAAAATTTTTGATTTGAATTTTTTGGACATAATTGAAGTTTTTGGGTTTCGGGGATGCCAGAAATTCGATTAAAACTTGTTTTATGAATTTTGGGCCAAAACTAGAGGCAAAAAACTCGGCAAATTTTGGTCATTTTTGGGAAAAAAGCCAAACTTTGAGCGCCTGTAACTATGGAACTGCATAAGCTAGAACCTTCTGGTTTGTGTTGAAAATTGCAGAACGACGTGCTTTATCTACCTGCAAAAGGACAGCATTCTCCTATTTATGGTTTGCCGGCAATCGGCGTTTGAAAAAATGGTAAAATCGGCCAAACTCGGCCAAAAATGGCTGAATTTTTATCATTTTGGTCAGGAAAATTTGAAAATCGGAAAAAATCGACTTTTTCAAATAAAATTTTTGATTTGAATTTTTTGGACATAATTGAAGTTTTTGGGTTTCGGGGATGCCAGAAATTCGATTAAAACTTGTTTTATGAATTTTGGGCCAAAACTAGAGGCAAAAAACTCGGCAAATTTTGGTCATTTTTGGGAAAAAAGCCAAACTTTGAGCGCCTGTAACTATGGAACTGCATAAGCTAGAACCTTCTGGTTTGTGTTGAAAATTGCAGAACGACGTGCTTTATCTACCTGCAAAAGGACAGCATTCTCCTATTTATGGTTTGCCGGCAATCGGCGTTTGAAAAAATGGTAAAATCGGCCAAACTCGGCCAAAAATGGCTGAATTTTTATCATTTTGGTCAGGAAAATTTGAAAATCGGAAAAAATCGACTTTTTCAAATAAAATTTTTGATTTGAATTTTTTGGACATAATTGAAGTTTTTGGGTTTCGGGGATGCCAGAAATTCGATTAAAACTTGTTTTATGAATTTTGGGCCAAAACTAGAGGCAAAAAACTCGGCAAATTTTGGTCATTTTTGGGAAAAAAGCCAAACTTTGAGCGCCTGTAACTATGGAACTGCATAAGCTAGAACCTTCTGGTTTGTGTTGAAAATTGCAGAACGACGTGCTTTATCTACCTGCAAAAGGACAGCATTCTCCTATTTATGGTTTGCCGGCAATCGGCGTTTGAAAAAATGGTAAAATCGGCCAAACTCGGCCAAAAATGGCTGAATTTTTATCATTTTGGTCAGGAAAATTTGAAAATCGGAAAAAAATCGACTTTTTCAAATAAAATTTTTGATTTGAATTTTTTGGACATAATTGAAGTTTTTGGGTTTCGGGGATGCCAGAAATTCGATTAAAACTTGTTTTATGAATTTTGGGCCAAAACTAGAGGCAAAAAACTCGGCAAATTTTGGTCATTTTTGGGAAAAAAGCCAAACTTTGAGCGCCTGTAACTATGGAACTGCATAAGCTAGAACCTTCTGGTTTGTGTTGAAAATTGCAGAACGACGTGCTTTATCTACCTGCAAAAGGACAGCATTCTCCTATTTATGGTTTGCCGGCAATCGGCGTTTGAAAAAATGGTAAAATCGGCCAAACTCGGCCAAAAATGGCTGAATTTTTATCATTTTGGTCAGGAAAATTTGAAAATCGGAAAAAATCGACTTTTTCAAATAAAATTTTTGATTTGAATTTTTTGGACATAATTGAAGTTTTTGGGTTTCGGGGATGCCAGAAATTCGATTAAAACTTGTTTTATGAATTTTGGGCCAAAACTAGAGGCAAAAAACTCGGCAAATTTTGGTCATTTTTGGGAAAAAAGCCAAACTTTGAGCGCCTGTAACTATGGAACTGCATAAGCTAGAACCTTCTGGTTTGTGTTGAAAATTGCAGAACGACGTGCTTTATCTACCTGCAAAAGGACAGCATTCTCCTATTTATGGTTTGCCGGCAATCGGCGTTTGAAAAAAATGGTAAAATCGGCCAAACTCGGCCAAAAATGGCTGAATTTTTATCATTTTGGTCAGGAAAATTTGAAAATCGGAAAAAATCGACTTTTTCAAATAAAATTTTTGATTTGAATTTTTTGGACATAATTGAAGTTTTTGGGTTTCGGGGATGCCAGAAATTCGATTAAAACTTGTTTTATGAATTTTGGGCCAAAACTAGAGGCAAAAAACTCGGCAAATTTTGGTCATTTTTGGGAAAAAAGCCAAACTTTGAGCGCCTGTAACTATGGAACTGCATAAGCTAGAACCTTCTGGTTTGTGTTGAAAATTGCAGAACGACGTGCTTTATCTACCTGCAAAAGGACAGCATTCTCCTATTTATGGTTTGCCGGCAATCGGCGTTTGAAAAAATGGTAAAATCGGCCAAACTCGGCCAAAAATGGCTGAATTTTTATCATTTTGGTCAGGAAAATTTGAAAATCGGAAAAAATCGACTTTTTCAAATAAAATTTTTTGATTTGAATTTTTTGGACATAATTGAAGTTTTTGGGTTTCGGGGATGCCAGAAATTCGATTAAAACTTGTTTTATGAATTTTGGGCCAAAACTAGAGGCAAAAAACTCGGCAATTTTGGTCATTTTTGGGAAAAAAGCCAAACTTTGAGCGCCTGTAACTATGGAACTGCATAAGCTAGAACCTTCTGGTTTGTGTTGAAAATTGCAGAACGACGTGCTTTATCTACCTGCAAAAGGACAGCATTCTCCTATTTATGGTTTGCCGGCAATCGGCGTTTGAAAAAATGGTAAAATCGGCCAAACTCGGCCAAAAATGGCTGAATTTTTATCATTTTGGTCAGGAAAATTTGAAAATCGGAAAAAATCGACTTTTTCAAATAAAATTTTTGATTTGAATTTTTTGGACATAATTGAAGTTTTTGGGTTTCGGGGATGCCAGAAATTCGATTAAAACTTGTTTTATGAATTTTGGGCCAAAACTAGAGGCAAAAAACTCGGCAAATTTTGGTCATTTTTGGGAAAAAAGCCAAACTTTGAGCGCCTGTAACTATGGAACTGCATAAGCTAGAACCTTCTGGTTTGTGTTGAAAATTGCAGAACGACGTGCTTTATCTACCTGCAAAAGGACAGCATTCTCCTATTTATGGTTTGCCGGCAATCGGCGTTTGAAAAAATGGTAAAATCGGCCAAACTCGGCCAAAAATGGCTGAATTTTTATCATTTTGGTCAGGAAAATTTGAAAATCGGAAAAAATCGACTTTTTCAAATAAAATTTTTGATTTGAATTTTTTGGACATAATTGAAGTTTTTGGGTTTCGGGGATGCCAGAAATTCGATTAAAACTTGTTTTATGAATTTTGGGCCAAAACTAGAGGCAAAAAACTCGGCAAATTTTGGTCATTTTTGGGAAAAAAGCCAAACTTTGAGCGCCTGTAACTATGGAACTGCATAAGCTAGAACCTTCTGGTTTGTGTTGAAAATTGCAGAACGACGTGCTTTATCTACCTGCAAAAGGACAGCATTCTCCTATTTATGGTTTGCCGGCAATCGGCGTTTGAAAAAATGGTAAAATCGGCCAAACTCGGCCAAAAATGGCTGAATTTTTATCATTTTGGTCAGGAAAATTTGAAAATCGGAAAAAATCGACTTTTTCAAATAAAATTTTTGATTTGAATTTTTTGGACATAATTGAAGTTTTTGGGTTTCGGGGATGCCAGAAATTCGATTAAAACTTGTTTTATGAATTTTGGGCCAAAACTAGAGGCAAAAAACTCGGCAAATTTTGGTCATTTTTGGGAAAAAAGCCAAACTTTGAGCGCCTGTAACTATGGAACTGCATAAGCTAGAACCTTCTGGTTTGTGTTGAAAATTGCAGAACGACGTGCTTTATCTACCTGCAAAAGGACAGCATTCTCCTATTTATGGTTTGCCGGCAATCGGCGTTTGAAAAAATGGTAAAATCGGCCAAACTCGGCCAAAAATGGCTGAATTTTTATCATTTTGGTCAGGAAAATTTGAAAATCGGAAAAAATCGACTTTTTCAAATAAAATTTTTGATTTGAATTTTTTGGACATAATTGAAGTTTTTGGGTTTCGGGGATGCCAGAAATTCGATTAAAACTTGTTTTATGAATTTTGGGCCAAAACTAGAGGCAAAAAACTCGGCAAATTTTGGTCATTTTTGGGAAAAAAGCCAAACTTTGAGCGCCTGTAACTATGGAACTGCATAAGCTAGAACCTTCTGGTTTGTGTTGAAAATTGCAGAACGACGTGCTTTATCTACCTGCAAAAGGACAGCATTCTCCTATTTATGGTTTGCCGGCAATCGGCGTTTGAAAAAATGGTAAAATCGGCCAAACTCGGCCAAAAATGGCTGAATTTTTATCATTTTGGTCAGGAAAATTTGAAAATCGGAAAAAATCGACTTTTTCAAATAAAATTTTTGATTTGAATTTTTTGGACATAATTGAAGTTTTTGGGTTTCGGGGGATGCCAGAAATTCGATTAAAACTTGTTTTATGAATTTTGGGCCAAAACTAGAGGCAAAAAACTCGGCAAATTTTGGTCATTTTTGGGAAAAAAGCCAAACTTTGAGCGCCTGTAACTATGGAACTGCATAAGCTAGAACCTTCTGGTTTGTGTTGAAAATTGCAGAACGACGTGCTTTATCTACCTGCAAAAGGACAGCATTCTCCTATTTATGGTTTGCCGGCAATCGGCGTTTGAAAAAATGGTAAAATCGGCCAAACTCGGCCAAAAATGGCTGAATTTTTATCATTTTGGTCAGGAAAATTTGAAAATCGGAAAAAATCGACTTTTTCAAATAAAATTTTTGATTTGAATTTTTTGGACATAATTGAAGTTTTTGGGTTTCGGGGATGCCAGAAATTCGATTAAAACTTGTTTTATGAATTTTGGGCCAAAACTAGAGGCAAAAAACTCGGCAAATTTTGGTCATTTTTGGGAAAAAAGCCAAACTTTGAGCGCCTGTAACTATGGAACTGCATAAGCTAGAACCTTCTGGTTTGTGTTGAAAATTGCAGAACGACGTGCTTTATCTACCTGCAAAAGGACAGCATTCTCCTATTTATGGTTTGCCGGCAATCGGCGTTTGAAAAAATGGTAAAATCGGCCAAACTCGGCCAAAAATGGCTGAATTTTTATCATTTTGGTCAGGAAAATTTGAAAATCGGAAAAAATCGACTTTTTCAAATAAATTTTTGATTTGAATTTTTTGGACATAATTGAAGTTTTTGGGTTTCGGGGATGCCAGAAATTCGATTAAAACTTGTTTTATGAATTTTGGGCCAAAGCTAGAGGCAAAAAACTCGGCAAATTTTGGTCATTTTTGGGAAAAAAGCCAAACTTTGAGCGCCTGTAACTATGGAACTGCATAAGCTAGAACCTTCTGGTTTGTGTTGAAAATTGCAGAACGACGTGCTTTATCTACCTGCAAAAGGACAGCATTCTCCTATTTATGGTTTGCCGGCAATCGGCGTTTGAAAAAATGGTAAAATCGGCCAAACTCGGCCAAAAATGGCTGAATTTTTATCATTTTGGTCAGGAAAATTTGAAAATCGGAAAAAATCGACTTTTTCAAATAAAATTTTTGATTTGAATTTTTTGGACATAATTGAAGTTTTTGGGTTTCGGGGATGCCAGAAATTCGATTAAAACTTGTTTTATGAATTTTGGGCCAAAACTAGAGGCAAAAAACTCGGCAAATTTTGGTCATTTTTGGGAAAAAAGCCAAACTTTGAGCGCCTGTAACTATGGAACTGCATAAGCTAGAACCTTCTGGTTTGTGTTGAAAATTGCAGAACGACGTGCTTTATCTACCTGCAAAAGGACAGCATTCTCCTATTTATGGTTTTGCCGGCAATCGGCGTTTGAAAAAATGGTAAAATCGGCCAAACTCGGCCAAAAATGGCTGAATTTTTATCATTTTGGTCAGGAAAATTTGAAAATCGGAAAAAATCGACTTTTTCAAATAAAATTTTTGATTTGAATTTTTTGGACATAATTGAAGTTTTTGGGTTTCGGGGATGCCAGAAATTCGATTAAAACTTGTTTTATGAATTTTGGGCCAAAACTAGAGGCTGCAAAAGGACAACATTCTCCTATATTTTTTTTTTTTTTTTTTTTTTTTTTTTTTAAGTCCAAACTAGGTCGGAACATGGATAATTGTCCATTGACTTTGCATTGGAATACGTCATGCGGCCCTACCAGCTGTTTAAAATTTACATTGGTTTCTTAAGGGCCCTGCGGAATGGATAAATAATGATAGTTTATAAGTTCACTGACTTGCAAACTAAACTAGGTCATACTTGACACCAATGATTGATGTCTTGTTATAATATATGATTTAAAGATATGTATTCTTCTGCACGTTATTAGTTTATTATTGAAAGGCTTTGTATCTTAAAAGGTGAATTAAAAATGATTAAAATAATTAAAATATATTGTTGAGTTCTTTAAATAAAAATAGGTTTGAGAATTATTGTGAATGATCTTAATACAGAAAATGCCAAAAAGGACTAGTTTTATTTCAACGCCAAATGGCGACTGGATTCAATGTATTGTCTCTTTAAACTTCAGTATGCCCCTGTTACTACAATGTATGACATGGTGGTACGCAACATAAAACACAAGTAATAAGTAATAATTGCTGTCTTTTACACTGAAATCATATTGTTTAAGGTCAATTAGGTGAATATTTAGACAAGTAATAAGCAATTGTAAAATTAAGGGGAGGGGTTTAAATATATATCGAGTTTCGTATTATTTACAAGATTGGTTTGATGTACATGGTCAAACAGTCTTTAAGAAAATTGAAAGAATTGGACCAAAGTTACCAATTGGCAAAGGTGAATATTATTAACTATATACATGTACTGTCAACTTTGTCTTCAGAATCATATCTTAAAAATCATTTTATACGAATTTGTAGGGACCGCGATGGTTCAATTAGTCAGACGCTTATTTTCTAACCTTGGAAAGTGTCGAGATATTTCCTTCGGATTTCTCAACAAAACGACTATTTTGAGGATGGTACAATAAATCGTGTGCTACAAGCTGTGTACGTTTAAAGGAGACCAGTCTTCATTTTTATTGGTTGATTTGGGTCTTGAATATATTTAAGTATCCTTCAGAAGCACTAGAAATGTACGAAAATTGCATATTTCCTTAAAATATATCTTAAATTAGACATTTCTCCTTTTATTTCTATAGATGACTTTTCTATATATTGCAGAGTTATGGCGGGGGAAAGCGGCAAAAACCTAATGCTATGTAGAAATGTCTAATTCAAAACGCAAATGTAACATAATGCAATACCAAATACCTAAAACGTCTAATGCAAAAGACAAAATACAAGAAACCTCTAATACATAATACCTCATACGTCTAATTCAAAAGACAAAGTACAAGAAACCTCTAATACACAATACATTTAACTTCTTATGCATTATTGATTTTACATTGTGAAACATCGTTAGCATTAGACGACATATCTCGATAAACTTACTTACATTTCTACATTGCAATATCTTTATTTAGGTCATCGGGTCAATGTGAAGGCCGTTGTATTTGGCTGTGTTTGATTACTGTCTTCTCGTTGAGCTACCGTTATCAAAGTTGGTCAGCTGCCCCCCCCCCCCAAATTTTATGTTTTCGGGCAAAATATTATTAAAATTCGGGCAATAAGTCGGTTTGAAAACGACCACATTAAAGAAGCTTTACCTTACCCAAAGAAATTTAGGCTCGGTGCCTTACATCCGATGCCTTTCCGAACAAAATTCCTGTAAGAACCAACCCGCTCTGCCCCTTTGAAGAAGGACATTTTGTTATGATACCTTTCCGAACAGAATTGTCGTTAAAAGAATACCTACCTCTTGAATAAGAATTTGGGCATATAGACTATACAGCAAGAAAATTTTGAAAATAAAATTTTATTTCCTTGCATATTAGGCCTTTTCGAATAGCAGGCGATTTTGACGGATTGCATCCTCAGAATATTAAAAAAATATAATTTGATTCCTTGCATCTGTGGTAGGTTTTATTGGGGGATTGTAGCCCAAGAAAAATTTCCTTACATCCCAGACCTTTAAAACTGCATGCGGTTTGGAGAGTTGGCACCCTATAAGAAAACTTTGAAAATTAAAGTTAATTTCCTTTCATGCGACGCTCGGCTGACGGTCCTATTATCTATTGACGAGTTTAGGAAGACATCGAAGAAAAGATTAAAAAAGTAGGTGGGTGTTCTACACGAGAATTCTATTCGGAAACCCCCTAAACGCAAGGAAATCAATCCTGACTTTCAAAATTTTCTGAATGGGAGAATCCCTTAAATGTTCCTTCAGCGCCAAGCGTTTTGATGTTCGATGCCGTGTCCTTTACAGGATAAGATGTCTGTGAAAGGAACAAAAAATCAGCCATAAAGTTTTCAATTGCTTTCTACGGCCCTGAAGATAGAGGAAAAAACCTTCAGAATCATCTGAAATTTTCAATAATTATTCAGGATACATAATAGAACATATTTGCCAACTTTGATAACGGTAGCTCAACGGGAAGACAGTAAACAAACATAGCCAAATACTTTGGCCTTGACTTTGACCCAAATAAAGATATTGCAATGTAGAAATGTAAGTAAGTTTATCGAGATATGTCGTCTAATGCTAACGGTGTTTCACATTGTAAAATCAATAATGCATAAGAAGTTAAATGTATTGTGTATTAGAGGTTTCTTGTACTTTGTCATTTGAATTAGACGTATGAGGTATTATGTATTAGAGGTTTCTTGTATTCTGTCTTTTGCATTAGACGTTTTAGGTATTTGGTATTGCATTATGTTACATTTGCGTTTTGAATAAGACATTTCTACATAGCATTAGGTTTTTGCCGCTTTCCCCCCGCCATACAGAGTATCGCTAATGTGTAGTAGGGCATTATAACTCTCAAATGTTAATAATTATGGATGCACATGGATTTGAAGGCTCAAATTTCAATGGTGAGTTGTGATAACCAGTACTAAATTGCTGACCTACAAAAGTCCCCGTTTCTGAGACTAAGAAAAATCGACCCACGAAAATGAAGCCTGTGCCTCTTTAAGATTCGTCGACGGCTAGGATTCATGCCTCTACCAGGGCAAAATTGCCTCATTCCACACTGCATGGCGACTTCAGGTTGCATTTCATTTATGAATAGGGCATAATAACGTCTTGAATTGTTTTCGAATTTGTTTAGGTTAAAATTCTGAACGGTTAAATGCCCTCAAATGAAAAACGTAATGTTGATATTTTGATATTAATTTGATAATAATTGAGGAGAATGCTCGAAATTTTAATTTTCATAAAAATGAGTATCAAACAGTGGTATATATCTCTGAACATAGTCGGAGTAGTAAAAATTAAAATATGGTTTAGAATAAATATAGCAATAGGTAAAACACCTTTTATTCCAATACAAATACTTAATGGAAATAAATTAACTTTCTAGTATTCACAGATGAGCTATAATTACTTTGCGTTAAACAAGACATACAAACTAGTGTTTTGTTCTTTATATTATTGATCGAAAGTCGAAGCCTATAGTCAGGTGGCTTAACAACAATTTCCAGGATTATTGTTACCGGCCGGACAAAAGTACCAAATTTCGCATGGAGTTTCTTATAGACCTATACATGTATTTTGAATTTTTCCGTGGAACCCACTTCTCCGGTTCTGATTTTCCAAGATGGCGGCCAAAATCCAAGATGGCCGCCATAAAAACAGGAAATATCATATATATGGCTGGAAGAAAGAAAAATGAACAAATGAGGTGTCAATTTGGCTTTTACAGGTTCACTGGAACCAATACTGGTCAGTCATTTCCAAGATGGCGGCAAATTTTCAATATAGCTGCCCAAAATAGGACAAAAAAGATAGATTGTACTGTACACGCCTGTTTGCAGCCAGATTTTACAAATTCTTCACACGCTTGGAAGACCAATGGAATGGAAAACATTGTATTGGCATATTGAATATAGAATTCCTGAAAACTATAGCAGTAACGGTGTAGCGTCATAGTCCCGTTTATGAAGGCATTGTGCATGTTGTGATACAAGCACCAAATGTGTCACACAGTAACTTTTATATGTCATCAAATCCTAGTCTTTGTATTACTGTAGATACAGCTATATAGAATTATGTTGCCACATATCTTAGTCTGGGCAGTACAAAGTAAATGATGGAGCGCGTTTACTGTACGATTCAACATTATAAAACAAAATGTGTTGCATTCGTCCCGAAAATTGCATCCAGTGCACCCGAGGACTGACTTCTTGTAGAGTTGTTCAATTTTTACCGAACTCCAGTTGCATAGAGATGACAGAGTGCTGAACAAGATCTACCTGTGTTCAGAAGATCATCTTTTTCTCTTGAACACATTTTTTGTGTACGTATAGTGTAAGACGAGAATTCTTTTAATGGTTGCTGGTATCTTGACAAAATGGTGGAAATCCGATGTAACCTATAGGAATGTTTCTACAGCCTGCGAAAGTCGATACAACCTGTGAGACAGCAAGGAACATTGGAAGCACCTTTGACCTGCAGCAACCTCACATGCTGCTACGTAGAAGTTCTTTCCAGTCCTGAAAGCAAGCAAGAGTTCATCCAATCCAGTTCGTTGTCTTATCTTAAATCTGTCAATGATCCTTTCAGCTGTCCAGACAAAAAACTGGACAACTCTTCCATTTTAGATCAAGGCGAATAAAGTTCGACATTTTTTTTGGATAGCACAGCAACGACGGCGACACATCGTTCCAGCTGTTGGCTCGGGCAATCACTGTGAGACTCCCAGGATACACTAGGTCAAGACGACTTGTAACCTGCTATAACAGATGGAACCAACACACTCCCCTGTTCCATATTCAAGGAATATTCTTCTGCTACCCGACGTCAGTATCTGGACAATGGCTATCCCATCACAATTGCTGAAGGGTTGTTTCTGTTCTTGTGCTTGAAAGAATTATCACTCTTGCCAAAACTTTAAAAATACTAGGTTAAAGATGTATATGCTGTTTTACCGCAATTATAACCACTTGTAATTTGATCCCTTGAATTCCAGATACCCAAAATTAAACAATTATTAGTTACTTTAATTAGGCTTATACGTAACATAGACCCAGAAATAATGACAGTTGTAGATGTCTGACGGTATCCATTTACACATTTCACATGGCGGCACAATGCTTAGTCATTGTGAACAGGTTTATAGCTGACACAATTCCAGAAATGTCGACAATAATATAACCTTCTTTTATTGACGGCCAATTTGAAATTGATCGCCATCTTGGAAAAATGCTGACCTCAGCAAAATGTCATGAGCAGTACCTGTTGAACTGACTCAAAATACTTGAAATGACACCTTATGTTTATTTCCGAATTAGTTTGTCTAATCAATTGTGTCTAATTAATTGTACTAGGAAACTGCACAAAGTATACAAACTTATTTTCTAATCAAAAACGATATACCAAATATTTTTTAACTGATATTCAAGGGGTGGTAAGTTTATTATTAGTTTTTTGTATTTTATATGAAAAAATATTCATTCACTGTTCCATTTCTATGGCGGGGGGAAAGCGGCAAAAACCTAATGCTATGTAGAAATGTCTAATTCAAAACGCAAATGTAACATAATTTAATACCAAGTACCTAAAACGTCTAATGCAAAAGACAAAATACAAGAAACCTCTAATACATAATACCTCATACGTCTAATTCAAAAGACAAAGTACAAGAAACCTCTAATACACAATACATTTAACTTCTTAAGGCTAGCGCACACGAGAGCTCCCAGCTCAGCAAAATTTCATTCGTGGCTGTCAGCTCAGCTCGTAGCTTTCGTTTGTTTCCGCGCACACGCTAAGCTTAGAGCTTTCATAGACTTGGTGTCGAGTCATAAATATCTAAAAATAACAAGCTCACGTGACATTATAACGTGACTTGAACAAAATATCGGACGTCGACAACCCTTCGAATGATTCAGAATATGTAAAAAAATTACTTCTTCTTTTGTTGTTGCGTCCTTGCGATAATTGCTTCAGATACAAACTCACATTCACCGATGGGCGTAGCTATTTTTAGTTTGATGACGTGCTAGCGCATGCGCTCCAGTTGAAAGTTGAAAGCTAAGAGCTTTCGACTGCGCACACGGTAAGGTATTTTTCATTCGAGGAAAAAATTATTGAAAATTTCAGATGATTCTAAAACTTTGTGGCTGATTTTTTTTCCTTTCACAGACATCTAATCCTTTACAGGATACGGCATCGAACATCAAAACGCTTGGCGCTGAAGGAACATTTAAGAGATTCTCCCATTCAGAAAATTTTGAAAATCAGGATTGATTTCCTTGCGTTTTGGGGGTTTCCGATCAGAATTCTCGTTTAGAACACCCACCTACTTTTTGAATGTTTTGTTAGATGTCTTCCAAAACTCGTCAAAAGATAATAGGACCGTCAGCCGAGCGTCGCATGAAAGGAAATTAACTTTAATTTTCGAAGTTTCCTTATAGGGTGCCAACTCTCCAAACCGCATGCAGTTTTAAAGATCTGGGATGTAAGGAAATTTTTCTTGGGCTACAATCCCCCAATAAAACCTAACACAGATGCAAGAAATCAAATTATATTTTTTTTAATATTCTGAGGGTGCAATCCGTCAAAATCGCCTGCTATTCGGAAAGGCCTAATACGAAAGGAAATACAATTTTATTTTCAAAATTTCCTTAATAGTCATGGACTGCATCATAGTTGTATTTTATTGAACTTGAACATATCACGTTTTAGATGTGGGGTATGAAGGTTCGAGTTAATGAGGTTGAGTATGATCCATGAGATTCGTGAGAGATCAGTATTGCTGTGTAAAAAACATCTATCGTGTTCTGAGACAGGGTGTTCAGACACAAGGCTACCCTATCATTAACTAATCTATGTACTTAACTTCTTCATCATTATTTGTAAGTATTTACACCTATACTGTGTACACATGCCGACGCCTACGGGGAGGTTGGGGGGGGGGGGTTGGTTTGCAAGGGGGGTTTACCCGCCCCCCCCCCCTTCGAAAGTTAGAAGCATTTTTGTTACGGAGATAGGATTAAGTGAGCCCTATAGTGAGTTTTAGAGTGTAAAAGTTTACTACAAAAGCATGCAGTATTTTCGGACATATGTGGTGATGGCCATATGTGTGAATGTATATAATAGGCGATTCCCACTGAGCAGGAGTAACAGCTAGGATTGACCCCTCCAGTTACCCACTCATTCATTTCCTTGACGGTGGCTATCGCCACGTCCCCCCCCCCCCCCCCCCTATGCTACGTCACTGCCATGCATCTGGACGTCGCTCGGCACACTTTTGGCGCCCGAAGGCGCCCTCCTCCTCTCTCCGCGCCCGGGGGCAATTCCCCCCCCCCCCCCCCTCTTCCCCCCCCCCCCCCCCTCGAGCCGCCACTGTTCGAAATTTGATTAAATTTGCTTACCTATCACAAGGAAAAACGATTGTTCGTAACTTCAATGTACCAGATATCATTCAAAACCAAACATTTATCAAAACTAAACTTCTTGTCCAACTACCTCCATCAAAGTACATGAAAAAAATAGGGTTTTTGATTTTGTTTTAATGTCAAAAAAAATGTTGTAAATCCATGTAGCATGTATAGTAGGAATTTGCGCCAGTCATCTATTTCTATCTATATCATATCTTAAATGTTCATATTGATAGATTCGAAACTTCAGATATACACATCGGCCTCTTGGAGCTGATCATTGAAAGAGAAACTCAATTTGATTGCTATTTTAATGGCTTACCTTTCATAAATCTGTATTTCAAACTTTTTAATAAACATAACTTCTGTTCAAAACTATAACGAACTGTGCCTCCAACATCCATGACAACTTTCAATTGTCGCCATCAGTATATAATGAAATTAAACGTATATCATTTTAAAATGTTTGGAACTAGAACTTTCCTTTTCTGCATCTGTTTAGGATGAACACCATACACTGTGCAATGGTGGAAATTTTGTTAGGGCACTTCTTTAATTTCGGTTCCAGCTTTCAAGGCCTTTTGAGAGCACAGAGTACAGACATTCACCACTAACAAGGGGAAACAGGGATGAACATTCCAAATCTCGAGTCATGCTTGCGTGAATGAATGAATGGATGAATGAATCAAACGGAACATTATTAATTTCAAATGACTTACCTTTCGAAAAACTTTAAAAATTGAAGGCTAATGCACAGTATTTCTTTAATAAGTAAAATTCTCTTGGTATTCGACATCCATGTCACAGTCAATAAAAATAAAAATAGATAAAATGGAATAGAGTTCTCGACATGATACTACACGAGCTCATTTGCGGTTGGTTTAAAAATAAGATTAGCGTCTTAAGAATGAATTAAAGAATGAATGAATGAATGAATGAATGAATGAATGAATGAATGAATGAATGAATGAATGAATGAATGAATGAATGAATGAATGAATGAATGAAAGAGTGAATGAATAAAATAATGAATGAATGACTGAAATATTTCAAATTGCCTACCTTTAAACTTTATTTCATGACGTTCAATACACACTATCTAGTTTCAAAACTTATCTTCACGTGCCCTACAACAACAAATGTAGTGTTATCAAGAATGTTGTGTTTTGTGGTCAAAAGGGGGATAATTACAATTTTGTGTGGTCTGTAGTAAAGACCATTTTGAATGTGAACTGAGTGTACAAATGACGGGTTGCTATCGTGATAGTTCCGTGTCGCTACGTGGCGGTTCATACTATTTCGTATCAGACCGTTCTCATTCGTAATAACCTTTACTTATACCGTAGCAAACCGCTGTTTATCCGCCGTACATACGCCCCTACACGTGTCGTTGCGTATTTAGTGTCATTTCCGTATTAAACCGTGTCTACCCTTGGTAGATACGTCAAAACACGTAGACACGCCGTTGTGCATCCGCATTGGATCCGTATTGGATCCGTATCTGACTACGGAAACTGCATTTCCGGGATCATCCGTGAGATTTAATCCGTAGTGGAACCGGCGAGGTGATCCGTGAATGTGTGACTGGGGTATTATACAGTCTAATTAAAATCAGACCCTAATTTCGTTCCTTCGTTTTTTTTTTTTTAAATCCGGTTTTTTAACCACTACATTTGGGTCTGAGAACGTCGCGCTTTGCCAGCCGTTCAGGTTAACTTTGACCTAACCTTAATGACCTTTGTTTTAACCAATCAGATCTTTGCCCTCTCCCGCGCTGGGATTTTGTTCGCGAACAATAGGTGCATTCTAGGATTCCTAAGTGCTGTAGACTAGTTTATCAGGTCATGTTTATCAAGGTAAGGTCAAAGTTAACCTGAACGGCTGGCAAAGCGCGACGTTCTCAGACCCAAATGTAGTGGTTAAAAAACCGGATTTAAAAAAAAAACGAACGAACGAAATTAGGGTCTGATTTTAATTAGACTGGGGTATTATATAGCTAGAGGGAGTCATAAGAAATGTATTGGTTCTTTAATTTCATAAATTGACCATATTGTGCCTGTACAGCGGGTGTTATTACAATGTATAACATTGTTCATGACATTTCTTACTATTTATAAATGGTCAATTTACATCACGAAGACAATTATATAGGTCACTGGTTAGCTTACTGGTTAGCTTACATGTAAGTACTTTGGCTCCAATAATCGTTTGACTTACAGACCTTTAACAATTTGTATCAATTAACAAGGGATGATGTTTTTTGTTCAAAAATAACTATTATGGTCAATGGGGGAAACAAGTCGAATTTCACTGGAATACATCAGCCGGCAGCCATGTGCCGTGGGTTCAAATCTCCTTCAAGATTAGATCATAATTACTAGAAATTGATAGTGCTTTCGAGAGTTTTAGAATAGAATATACTCATCCAGTCCTCAAATTCAAAATGATAAGCGTAAAAAGGTGAGTTTTATAAAAGTGGCAACTTAAAGGCATACCTTCACAATTTTTCAACCGTCCATATCTGTCTCAGATACGGGAATTTAAAGTTCATCGGGAATATTGGTCACAGTTCGTAAAATTTGGATTTTAAAGCAATTCCAAGTTTGCATCTATTTAGGCTGCAGGTCATACAGTGTGCAACGGAGGATATTTGCCAGGACACTAGCCTTCCTAGAATCCCACTGTCAAAGCTAACTTTTACAAGGCCTCAAGTCATGCCGGGATTGAACATCGGACAAGCGTCTTAAATGAATGAATGAATGAATGAACTATAATTTTAAATGGCTTATCTTTCAAAAATCTACTTAAACGTAAGTACTTAACACAGTATTTCTTTCAAAACTAAACTTCACTCGACATCCATGTCACAGCCAATGAAAATAAAACAAAATTAAATAGAGTTCGGCATGATACTACAAGAGCTCATTTCCAGTTGGTTTTAAATAAGATTAACTGTGTAAGAATGAATGAATAGAATAATGAATGAATAAAATAATGAATGAATGGCTGAAATATTTCAAATGGTTTACCTTTAAACTTTATTTCATGACGTTAAATACATATCGTGTTTCAAAACTAAACTTCACGTGCCCTACAACAGCGTGTGTACTGTTATCAACAGCGTTTACTTGTGGTCAAAGGGGGATAATTTCAATTGTGTGTAGTCTGTAGTAAATTATACAGATATAAGCAGTTGATTGAGCCTATGCCTGTCTTTCACGGCTTATTATTTAAATGTTTAGTTTAAGGCACCTTAATTTCAGGAAAACTATTATAACCAATACCCGTTAATAAGTCAAATGGCTAAGAAAAGGGGGGCGAAGAGTCTTGGTCCACCATATAATTTGGTTCATAAGAAAGTATTTCTGAAGAATTAAATGTTTTTCAACTTTTTCAGAGTCGGAAAACCCGATTTCAATATCCAAACTCCAAATTATGGCTCAGAATGCACCAAATTTAGACCATTTTTCCATTGTTTCTCTAAGATGGAAATCACGAAAGTACTTTGATTCTAGAAACCATCCTGGCTTATCCCCCACAGAATTTTGAACAAATCCACGCCCAATACATAATATACAACGTATTTACATTGTAACAAGTTAAATTCAAAGTATCAATTAGAGTTGATAGAACTTTTAATATACGTGTTTCGGATATAATATCCTCATCAGGACAGCTGGTTAAGGAAAATGTAAAACGCAATTATTTGACCACTGCTATATCAGTCTTTTTGTAAAGAATTGAAGGATTATCTAAATTAATATAAAACAAACCCACGTCCAGGTTTTTTGAAAAAATACAATTCCGATATCAAAGTAGTCGGACACGGGGCCTATCATACAAAACTTCGCATCTTTCCTAGCTCCGTATGTGTCGCAGATAAAGACACGAACCTAATCACCAGCCATGACACCAACGATATTCGTTGAACGATAAAGTATGCATCAAATTTAATATTAAAACGCCTATAGGATATCAATAAGTTCTTAAATGCTAAAAATATTCCCAAATTTAATAGTGTGTATTTACTGAAGAAGTTGCAGTACAGAACTCTTTTTAATAGCGGAGGCGTTTTTGAGTAACGAGACTAGAAACCGGAAAGACGATTAAAGACATTTCGCACCATTATGAGTTGTTTCGACCTCATTAACATAAGTCTGCTTAAATTTTTATTCTTATTCACTTAGTATGGATCAAATAAAATACATTCTCTTCATATGTGTTTGTATAAAATTGGTTTGCATGGTGTGGAATCCATCTTGAATCTTTCGGTTTGTTTACATGGAGTCGTTTCGTCTCACTTCTGATCTCCGAGAGAGAAATGTCTACGCGTGAACTATTTAAAATAGGTCAATAGGTCAGAGTAATATCTCCGATAGGTACAATTTCTCTGTTGATCAGAATGGGGGCCTATGAGCAAAGTGATCGAGGCATTGTCACCAACGTGAAACTACAGGTATCAACTCGAATTGACAATAGCTCATTTCATGCTGCCGACACGTAGTTTTAAAGAAATATTTATAGTAAATGGATGCATTTCAAAGAATGAACGAAATAACAACAGCACATTTCGGACTAAGTTCCTATGGAACAATCTTCCAAAGTATATCAAGGATTGTGATACTTTAATCACAAAAAAAATGTTTAAAATTAAAACTTTTTAGACAATCTTTTACATGAAGAACGCTTTTACTGTTTACTATTTTAAGACCTAAACTTCATAATATGGGAGCTGAAATTTACATTGCCCCCGGGCGCCAAAATACCTAGAGCCGCCACTGATTTGGACTACGACCATTCAGAACCCAAGCTGTATCTTTGTTAATCGAGACAATTGTGACTTTTATGAAAAGTGGTACAAATAGTGACTTTCGCAAAGCTGGAAGATCTAATACGACATTTTAGCCCAAATGGTGCGAACTCAAAGTTTTTAATTTTTAAATTTTTGGCAGCAGATAATTTATGCAATTATCAAACACCTCACAAAAAATGAATTTCAAATTTGCCAATTTTTTGCCCAAAATTGCTGATTTTTGTCAAGGTAGATACAAGTAATTCCAAATAAACCATGACTCTTAGGTTCAGAATGTGCCGCATGATTAGACCAATTATCACCAATCAGTTTTAATTGAGCTGAGAATAGTTTAACGAATTTAAAGATAATGGTAGGGTATATTGTTGAGATTGGTTGAAAAATAGAACGACGGAATATTATGGAATGAAACATTTCAACTTTAAAGGGATATGCTCACTAACTGTTCAAACACTAAAAATTGTGTCTCAGAATCTGTAATTTTTTAGCTATTCTAATCCATAATAATGTTCACTACTCTCCCATGAAATATAAGCCTTCAAATCCCTGTATAGCCATAAGCGTTTGAAAGTCAAAAATACGACGCATCGTTTAGTAATACTATGCCGTCTTATAGGTAGGGATATAATTGAAGTGATTTTGCGATTTTTGTGCAGTTATATTACCTTTGGACAGGGGCGTAGTGTACGGGGGGGGGGGGGGGGGTGTCGTTGAGTTCATTGCCTCCAAACCCTCTTCAAATGGGAAGTCGTTCTCTAAGAGAACAATCGGCAATCCTCGGCAGTTTCCGTAAACCATAATCTGTCTCGGTAATGAATGGTGTTTTTCGTTGTGTTTTCATGCGCGAGACTTTTTACTTTGACGCTTTACTTATAGCTTGTAACGTCTCGACAAAAATATAGTTCATAGCAATATAATTTATGGAGAAATATTCTGACACTTTCTCGTGCATTTGATGCTACAACGTGACTATCTGTTCACCAATTACGCATTTTATTATCATTTTGAATACATATCTGTTCGTTTTCATGTTCTTTGTTTACAAATACTTGTAGCCTCGAATGACCAGCCTCTGATGTTTGAACTACCAGAAGCACGAGATTACGTGACAACTTTGATGTAGTCCGGTCAAATGGCCGCTGTTCATTACCGTGATATGTTGCAGAGCGCTAGCGTAACTTTCACGGATACCGTTTGCTAAGAGAATTCTGTTCGGAAAGTCATCAGATGCAAGGAAATGTACCTTAATTTTCAAAATTTTCTAGTGATACAATGCCCCAATTCTGTTCGGAAAGGCATCAGATGCTAGGAACTCGGACCTAATTTTCAAAATTTTCTTGGAGTAGACCTACAATCCTCCAAATCCTCTTCAAATGTGAGGTCGTTCTCTATGAGAAATCTGTTCCGAAAGGCACCCGATGCAAGGAAATCAACCTTATTTTCAAACTTTTCTTTCGGTGCAATGCCTCCAAACCCCTTCAAATCTAAGCCCCCCCCCCTCTCTCTTCCGTTTACATTTGCTTCCTACCGCCCTGTGTGTAATATGTAAAATTTAGTGCCAGTTGGGTATTTTTCCTCTGAAAGCCACGTGATCATCGGTAAAACATGGACCTTACACCCCCCCCCCCAGTCAAATTGGTCACGCTACGCCCCTGCCTTTCGAATCTATTTATATATATTCACATGTTCCTATAGCAACGGCTATCATTTGCTTTCTAATGCCAATGTCTAACGTTGCTGAAGGAACATGATATATTCAAGATATTCCCCTTTAATCAATATTTTATAACTATTTTAATATAACCAATTTGGTTTTGGTTTTTAGACTTTATGTTTTACAGAATGTGATATTAGCGCCACGGAGCAGTATTTTTTGCTGGATTGTAGGCACTCTACAAATGAATTATATTAATAAGTTCCTATATTTTTAAATTAAAAACTACATGACGATAAATGCTGCAAGCCCACAAATAAATTAATAATTATAACAAAAAAAACAAAATGAGAAATTTCAGATGTTTCGGACTATACTTTTGTCAAATTCAAAAAGCAGAAATGCTTTCAGATCAAAATCTGCCTTCGGTTCATAAATGCTTGAAATGGCTTACCTTTACTTTCAACACTATTTTAAAACGTTCAATACACAGAATTATGTTCTGATATTTGTATCATCTACACTCTACAGCGTCCATTGTATCCACCACGTGCAGCTCTACTGAATTTGCATGTGGTCAAAGGGGGGTAATTTTAATATTGTTGTTTGTAATAAAAACTTTGTCATGCATCTTTTAAACCCTTTTCAGTTATTTTTTTAAAATAAATCACAAGTATTATTTTCAAACAATTTTGAATATTATACAACTTAGTTTTTTTAAGGGGTATGTCTAATATTCGGGCGGGAATCTTTGACCCAACTATAGGCCTATCAGTAATGGTGTCCAAAACTCACCGTCATATGTTGAGTCTTGTTTATCCATAATGATGATCTGATTTTAAAGTTAAAAATACGTCTCTTATTTTAGTAAAACTTATAGAAAACACATATATTGAAATAAAGAGCAAAATTTATGGTATAAGGTATAATTGAACGGATAATGCGACTTTTGTGCAGTTTATTATATTTAATGTCAGGGGGAAACCGGGTTGAAAAATTCGAAGGTATCATCTCGACCAATGCTGGGATTGAACTCTGAACCCTCCGGTTAGCGAGTAAGCGTCTATTTCACTGAGACACCGCGGCTCCCAGAATGAATAATGAGAGGAATGAACTTTTCAAATGATCTACCTTAATTTAACTGTATTTTATGAAACGAGATTTCTTTTTAAAACTTAAATTCACCCGCCCTTCCACAAACAAGTTGACTGTTTATTAGCCGTGTTGATTCGTGGTCAAACGGGGATAATCTTAATTTTGGTGTGGACTGACATGTTATGCAAATTGTCTAAAAAAAAACCCATAAAATTGGTTTCCTGGTCTATAATTGAACTTTTCTGTTTTTTAAATTAAATTAATAAAACCCAAGCATGAACGATCCCAACTGTAAAACAAATCTCGAAAACCATGTAAACAAACTGGAAATACATTGGTAGCGGCTAATGAACTTTTTATTTAGGAAGAAAATCAATAAATGAGTTAAAGCTCATATCTATTGCTGTCAATACGTGTTTCAGATATCAATAATACTCCTTTTCCGAGAAACAACGAAAAGGTCAATATCGTCGACATCGAAAAAACCTAAAAATTTAAAAACGTCACCACAAACGCCTAATTGATTGAACTGCAGCCAATTCTACTTTAAATTAGAAATCATCATTGAAAATCACTGTGGATGGATTAACCACAAATATTGTCTTTGAATGTTTCAGTAAAACCCAGTTAGACTGGACACAAAAATCCAACATAAAAAAGTAAAAAAGAATAGTAAAATAGTAGTAACTAGTACTAGTAGTAGTAGTAGTAGTATAACTCTTATAAAGAATGTCAAAAACATATTATTAAGTTAAAATCAGACCTGTCGAAAAAGGTAAGCAGTCATTTAGGCGCACATTTTTAAGCACATATCATTTAGACACAGTACTTTAGGCACACTTCTTTTAGTCACACGGTCAGATAGGCACACGTCATATAGGCACAGTGTTATTTAGGCACAGCCATGTAGGCACACTTTTAATTAGGCACATATTCAATTAGGCACACTCTTTTTTAGGAACACTGTCATTTAGGCACACCTTCAATTAGGCACACATTCATTTAGGCACATATTCAATTAAGCACATTTATATGCGGCACTATGTTATTTAGGCACACCTGACTCCAAAGAGGGGGTTGGGGGTGCATGACTCTCAAAAGCTCAATAAACGAAAAAGCGAGATCACTTCATATTAGATAAAAGAAAGGGACAGGTCACATAATGTTCAACAAGCATAATTTTCAAGTTGTAAGATGCTACCACATGCCTTTAGAATGGTTCTGTACCTTCACTGCATTTTTCTAAACAAACAAAAAACAAACAACAACACATTTTGCGAAGCCCCCCACCCCGCAATTTGAAACAGCTGCAGCCTGCAATGCAAATTTCTTATCATTTATCTTAACCCTCCACCCATTAAAATTTCTTCTCAATCGCGTCTACGGACCTTGAATTTCGCGGTAACTTGGAAAATCATGCATTTTGAATATTATGTGACCTATCCCTTTCTTCTAATATGAAGTGATCTCAAGGAGTCAGGTGTACCTAAATGACATAGTGCCGCATATATAAGTGTGCTTAATTGAATATGTGCCTAAATGAAGGTGTGCCTAAATCACTGTGCCTAAATGACAGTGTGCCGAAATTTAGCGTGCCTAAAAAGAGTTCAGGACCTAGAACAAAAAAAAAAAGAATTCAATTATCTCCAATACTGTTGGAATTATGACCGTTTTACTGTTTTTTGGCCCCTGCTCAAAGGTGCTAAAAGCCAAAATGCTCAAATTTGCTTAGAAAAGCTCAAATCTTTTGATTTCCCATCCCTAAGACCCCAGGCACTTCAACTAAGACAAAAAAATCAAAATCAGAAAACTTTCGTTCTAGGCCAAAAATTGTCGAAAAATGCCCCAAAACAGATAAAATGCTCTCACCTCCAAAGTATACGAGCTAGAAAGCTCAAATTGTACAGACAGATCGGGATGGCCAATTTGGACCTAGAATATAAAACAAAATTCAATTATCTCCAATGCTTTTGGAATTATGGCCATTTATCTGTTTTTGTGGCCCCTGCTCAAAAGTGCTCTAAGCCAAAATGCTCAGATTTGCTTAGAAAAGCACAAATCTTCTGATTTCCCATCCCTAGGACCCCAGGCACTTCAACTAAGACACAAAATCAAAATCAGAAATTTTCGTTCTAGGCCAAAAATTGTCCGACAGCTGGACATTTGTCGGTTAACCCTTGTGCTAGAACTTGGGGTATTTCGGGACCCCATCACTGATTTTTTTCGAATTTTCAAAATGTCATCGAAGATAGCAGTTTGGTTATTTAAGACATTGTAGCTGAATGAATATACAACCTGCCCGTGATCATTCCACGTTGCTACAATTATAATTTTTGAATGTGTTATACTTTGAAATCAAAACATACCATGCTGGTATGTTGGGGTATTTTTGACCCCAAACAAATGTTGTGCTGAAACTAGATGTCAGAGAATACCATTTTATAATTGTGGCCTGTCCCTAAAGCTAGTTACCTTCCTTTATTTGTCACATGGTTTGCCTAGGTCGAATTTTGCTCATAACATAGGATTTCTATGTTCAATAGAAGTAACACTCTATTTTGTGTTTCATGATAACTTGAGTTATTTAAAAAGGAAATGCCAATTTATTATTCTGTGTTATTATAATAAAGTTCAGAAAAATCATAAGTATAAATCATGTCAAGATTGTACAACTAATAGGGAACAATGCAACATAGATATATTCTTGAATGTTGTGAGTTTTACAGTCGGGGGTTCTTTTGGACCCCAATTATAAAGAAGTATTATGTGCATCAGACACAAAATTTCTAGTCATTCCAGTATGTCGAGACACTGTAAAATAAGTGCAAATGAGGCCTTGCAATAGATATTACAAGATGAAAGTGGTAGAGAATCAGAATTTTCTGAATGTGGATCTGAAAATCAATTTTTTCCACCACATTACGCTGATTCTGATTCCACTACAAGTGATGCTAATATGGATGTTGATGATTTGTCTGATAAATTTCATATTGGTATTACTATTATCTTGAATAATTTATTTGGTCAACAAGGAGTCTTTTTAAAATATTATTTGCCACATCTGAGAGTATATTTTATGTTTTTTGGTTGCAAATTTGCATTGAATAGTAGGGGTCCCAAAATACCCCATGTTCTATTCACTGTTTTTCAAATGACGTGATAGCACAAGGGTTAATAGATCCTTTTTTTACAAACATGACGTCATATGCTTGGATACGAGACAATGGTGATCGTAACGTGAAAGTCCGATGACCTTGAATAAGTCATTTTCAATCATATTACAGTAAATGGGTGCTGGTGCTGATAATCCGGAAAAGATCATTGCCAAGAGGTTTGGCTAAGGACTAGTTGAGAGAAAGGAACCTAAGTTTTAACCTTTTAAAATATATGAAATGAAATGAAATGAATGGAGTTTTACGTCTTACTTTTCAGCACCTATATGGGCTAATTAAGGACGGGCAAACGCCATGCAGTGTGCAATGAGGGAAATTTTGCCAGGACAGCGGCATTAGCCTGCTCTTATTTTCGATTTCCAACTGTCGAGGGATCTTTAATGTGCACAGCCAATAGCACACGGGGCCTCGGTTTATTGTCCCATCCGAACGACTAGACGCTTTTCCATGTCAGCCCCTCCGACCTGCATCACTGACAGGGGGAAACCGGGTTGAAATATCCGAAGGCATCATCTCGATCCATGCCGGGATTGAACCCTGGACCCCCAGGTTAGCGAGCAAGCGTCTAACTCACTGAGCCACCGCGGCTCCCCTTTAAAATATAGATGTTTCTTTCTTTCATATTAGTACAATAACTTGCTCATTCTTCAGTTGAACGCAAATCTCGAATACACAAAGTGAGGCCTTAACGCAAATGGATTATGGAGGAAAAAATCACACTTCAATGGAATTAGTTCCAGAATGTTTTTGTCAGGCGAAAAGGTGTTGTGGGTTCAAATGCTTCTGAATGCAAGAGAAATTCTAGAAAATGATAACGAATGCATGTGGTGCTTTCGAAAATCTCAATCGCCCTTCAGTTTCATTCGCAATCACGCAAAAAGAAAATAATTACGAATGATGCTTTCGAAAATCTCAACATCGCTTTTCGTTCTCAATTATACAACACTCAAGAAGACGCGCTTCGGCTCGGAAGTAGTTATTTGCGATTACTTTAAAAACTTGTGTCAATGAGATTTGGTATTTTTCATTTAAAAAAAACAACCAAAGGAAACAAATTAAGCAACATTTTAAGCGGAAATATTTGCTATATTAAAGGGGAAAGCTCATCATTTTTGAGAATCGATTTGGGCCTTAAATTTATGTAAATAGCCTTCAGATTTACTGGAATTGCCCAAAAAACGCACAAACCCTTCAATTATACCCGTACCTTAACAGTTGTCTTTCATTTTTTGTATACGATTGTGTTTTCTATAAAAGTCATAGTCTTACTAAATGACGAGTCGTATTTTTGACTTTCAAACGCCGATATTTATGGATACACGGGGATTTGAAGGCTAAAATTTTGAGGGATAGTTTGGAACATTATATCAGATTAGATTAGCTAAATAATTTCAGGTTCTGAGACTAAAAGTTTTTCGGTTGAACATTTAGTGAACATATCCCTTGATACGCCTATTTCACAGTGAAGAAATGTACCATTTCTTGTTTATTATTGGATGGGTCTAAATGTTCACTATCAGTTCACTATCAATAAAATGTTCGTCTCAGGACCTGGAATTTGTTAGCTTATCTTATCCGAAATAATGTTCAAAACTCTCTCTCTCAAAATTTAAGGTCTAGGATTTCTGGAGGCTATTTCATTTCATGAAAATTCCACTTTAAACGGATATATCTCATAGTATTGGCTGGGTCTCAAAACAAAGACAACAAAAATCGGCTTAGACTATTCACTTTAGTCAAAAATTACAATATTTATGCTAATGTCATTTTATGTCATATTTTCCCCACCTTGGGCTAATGAAGATGGCTACGCTATGCAATTCGCAATGAGGAAATTTTACTGAATATCGTCAATACAGGTTACGTTTTCAAAACTAAAACTAAGTTAAGCATCCATATTATCTATATTGAAATGAAAGTCATACTTTTCTGCACTTGATGCAGAGTCAACACCATGTAGTGTGTAATGGAGGAAACATGTATCAATATAAACGTAATGAAATTAATGCCAAAATTGCAAACACTGATAATGGGTTAACTAACAATTAATATGTGAATAAGTAAGTGAAAAATATCTAAATGTATGATACTGGCTTACCTTCTTCAAAATAGTTTAAAACTAATCTTTACTGGGCTGGGACACAAATAAATAAAATAGCACTTTCGTCGAGCTCATTTTCAGCTTGTCTGAAACGAATGTATATTGAATGAATGAATGAATGAATGAATGAATGAATGAATGAATGAATGAATGAATGAATGAATGAATGAATGAATGAACATGATTATTCTAATAAATGAACAAGCGGTATGTGTGAATGAATAAACAAATACATAATTGAATGAATGAATGAAAAATGAATGTTTTAACGGACTTAACTTTCGCAAATCTGTTTTACATGGCCTTTATGTCGCTTAAAACAAACAAGTTAGTGTTCATTAATCGACTTTACTTGTGGTCAAAGGGAGATAATTTCGATTTGTTGTGGTCTGTTGCAAACATCAATATAACACAATTTATCATCTCTATTGTATTCATTTTCAGCTTTTATTTGCTTTATTGAAATATTCGACCCGCCCCCCTTGAAAACAAATAAGCACTGTTAAGGTCGACGTTCTATTTGAATTTAACTGTTAAACCAAAATTATCAGACTTGGTCAATAAGAGTTTGTTCATTCTAAGAGGTGATATTGCTTTAAGCGCCACCTCTGAAAATGAACAAAAGATGTAAGTTCTTAAACTTGGCCAATGAGAGTATATAATCAAAAAAGTGTACAGTGTACAAACATAATCAAATAAACCATAAAACTAAGTAATCAAAAATGCTTCATAATAAAACGCTTAATATTTTGTAAATCTTGGAGTAATTATTATATATATGGTAGTTTATCCGATTATCCGATTATGCATTAAAGATATGACACCAGACAAGTTGCCTTATGAATATAAACTCTTATTCACCAAGTTTGAGAATTTTGCTTTTTGACCATAATAGACAGTATTATTATGAATTAGATCACTTTTCCCCTTTTCAGCCTCTATTCAGTTTGTGGCCTTGCGGTCATGAATTTGAACATATTGATCAAAACTGAATAAAAAGGGAAGGAAGGAATGCACATTTCATATCACCTTTTGTTAAAATACGGGCAATGTATTTCATTTATTTTGTAAACGAACGAGTGTCCTTCGTGTCCGTTTGTGGACCTTTTGTGATGTTGACAGTGTCATTGGCTTAATTTAATTTTACGAGCTTAAAAATCAACAAAATCTTTTGTTTGCAAATCATATCCGTAATATTTTGCACATTGTACATACCTTTCTGGAAATTTAAGAAAATGAATCCATAATAATCAGCGTACCAAAGTAAAACATACGATTCGTATTTCACTATGCCTTATATAGAAAACATAATATACAAAAATGATATAAGGGTATAATTGAAGGGTGTGATTTGTGTGTAGTTCTAGTACTTCTGAAGGCTATTTACATAAATACAAGGTTCAAATCGACCCTCGAAAATGCCGAACATTCCCCTTTAATCATCAAGTACTTGGAATCAGATCTAACTCATAAATGAATAAATGACCGTTAAATATAGCGTTTTTTTTTATGTTACCTGTGTCATATACTAATAGGGGAAAAACTACGATCTATCAAAATATTACTTATTGAAAATAAATTAACTTATTATACTTATCTTATAAATGTACTTTTTTATGGTATAAAGTAATTAAGTCACAGATGTCATATTACTTCTTTTATCATACAAAATAGTACTTACTAATAAAAAGTCTTGGACCATGATGGTGTTGTTCAAAGGGAATTCCCCAGTTTAAAGGTCATCACAAAGTTCAGGGTCAATGGAAGATTCCATTGTTTTGTTATTAATGATGTTATGACCGATCAAGCTTTAGCCCCAGAACCTGGTATAGTGGAATTTTTCAGCTAACCTTATACGTTATAACCAACATTCCCCTTTAAATTTCGAAGGAAATTGCGTAGGATATAATAACCTACGCAATTTCCTTCGAAATTTAAAGGGGAATGTTCAGCATATTTCAGGGTCGATTTGGGCCTTGAATATAAGCAAATAGCCTTCAGAAAATCATATAATTCCTTCAATTATATCCCTACCTTAACATTAATCCTTCATTTTATGTATATTGTGTTTTATATATAACGCATATAGTCTTACTAAACGGCAAGTCGTAATTTAGACTTTTAAACGCTGATAATTATGGGTACATATAACATATGTGTTTGAAGGCTTAAATTTCGTAGAACAGTTAGTGAACGAACATATTCCTTTTAAGCATTCAAATCCTTGTCTAGCCGTAATTATCAGCGTTTTAAAGTAAAATACGACCCGTATTTTAGTTAGACTATGCATAACAAATTAATAGAAAACACATTCACAGAAAATGAAAGATAAATGTCTAGGTAGGGGTATAATTGAAGGGATTATTCCCATTTAATAAAACAAATAAAAGGTCCCAAAAAGTTTATTGGTGCTTGATATAGAGTTGTAATATGTTATGGGGCTTTGTAATGCCGTAAGACTGAATAAATGAAGAATTGATTGAATGAAAACATGAGTTAGGAATGATAAGTAAATGACTGCAAAATGAATGAATGAATGAATGAATGAGTATGATATATAAATAATGAAAGATTGATTGAATGAAACCATGAATGAACAGATGACTGGACATATAATGGATGAAGGATTGAAGACTAAAGATTCAATGAATGAAAGGATGAATGAATGAGAATATATAATAAATATGAAAACATGAATGAACGGATGACTGAACATATAATGGATGAAGGATTGAAGACTAAAGATTCAATGAATGAAAGGATGAATGAATGAGTACATATAAAAATATGAAAACATGAATGAACGGATGACAACAATTATTGAATAATATCGAAAGATAATATTTTCGTGCCAATACACAGGCAATTGACGTTCTACCAATGATAATAAAATAGGGTCAATGTTGAAAAATAGTTTATACGTAATGTATATAAGAGAAGGCGTCCAATGGCTTACAGGGCACGAATGTAAACAAAGCCGTTTATTTGTGAAAGGCAACTGCTTTTCTTTTGCGGTTTTATTGGGCGTCAAAAACCTGTGGCCAATAGATCTGAGAGAAAAACATTTCAAACCTAAGTCCTAATGCGGTTTATTAAAGTTTTAATTTGACTACCTGGTCCTGTTTTATAACATTTCTTATCATAGAATTCTGTACAAAAATTGATACATCTACGGTATCCGTTTTATTCATTAGCACGTTCAGAATTTGCATGTGATCAAAGGGGGATAATTCTACGTTGGGTTCGTATTGCCGCATTGCCTAACTTGCCGCATCGTGCTAAACTGCACAAAAACTTCTTGTAAAACGAAACTAAAGGTTTCTGATAAAATGAAATATCAATTTTCTGTTGTCCAGCATCGATTTCCTTTATATTTATGATTTGAACCTGTTAGGAAAATCGAAACTATAATTTAAAGGGCCATTCTGCTTTTTTGAAAAAAGTTTCCATTATCAAAAGGACCGCAAATGCTACCCGGGAGTATTTTTAAAGTATGCTTATTGTATCTCTATATCTTCTTGATCAAACTGAATTTGGTTTTATAGGATTAATTACAAATAGGGACTACTTATTGTTAATTTAGCAATTTGACCTAGTTTTGGTGTTTGCCCTTTAAATGGCTCAATATTTCTAGCTGAAACCTTTTAAATACACAAGTGGGACATTTCTCTACAATTAGGCGTTTATTTTACTCAAATCCGTTCAGTAGTTTCCTATCAGCGTCCAAAAACACACCATAACACACTTACAAACATTACGTAAGGTTTTTAAAAAATTTAGCATGTTTTTAGCGTTTAAAAATCAACGGCTGGATTTTTATAGTTCAAACTTTTAGATACATTAAAGGACACATAGTTACAGATTTTGGTGTAAAGTTTTCACAAATTTGAGCAAAAAAATTTTTGACATAAAAAAATTCAGACTGTCCCTTTAATGGTAAAAATCTGGAATAAAATTAATACCAAGTACAACCGATCAGAATCGTAATTCAAAATACATAAACTTACTTTCCCAGGAAGTAGTTTCAAGACTTCAGAATCTTTTCTTTTCGTTTTACAAGGCGTTTTGTGCAATTGGACACGATGCGGCAAGATAAGTAATGCGGCAAAACGAACCCATCGGAAATTCTAAGAAATTCACATTTAGTACTTTGGCTTAATTTTATCAGTAACAATGTTCACAACATCAAGATTTAAGCCTTCAAATCAAATAGCATACCCTTATAAAACAACACGTTTCTGGTACCATTTTCATTAATTCCCAACACAAATAGACCTTGACTATTCACTCTAGAAATAGTATATGTTCTAATTTGCCCAAGGCCACAAAGTATTGCGGAATGTTCCAGGCTGCAAATGTGACACTGAAAAGGTTATCGAAAGAGCCAAAAATTGTCGGAGAGTGAATTTTACAATCTTAGTTTATAAACGTTTAAGATTGATTTTGTCTACCTGTTTTTATAATGTTCTTAACACAGAATACAAATCATATCGCCTATGATATCCGTTTAATCAACTGGCACGTGCAGGATATACATGTGGTCAAAGGGGGATAATTTAGACATCGTTGTTGTCTGTAATTTAAAAGAGAACGTTCAGGGAACTAATCATAACTTAAACTCAGAAACGAGAATTTTTAGATTAGCTTATCGGTGAAATGTTTACATGTCACTGTCGAAATCTAAACATTCAAATCATTGTGTTGGCATAAAAATCAACGTCGAAAGTAAAAAAACATGGCTAGAATTTTCGTGAGACTATGCCTTATATAGAAACACATTTTAAAAACTTGGAAGTTCTGTTTATTTTGAAGGGATTATGTGATTTTCGCGCTGTTCTAGTACTTTATTTACATAATAGGCGTTTTTGTAGGACGATTTGATTTGGTTTCGATTTACTAGTACGATTTGGTGTAATTTGATGTGGTCCAAAAATGTACCGGCGAATAGGCGGCCTTGACTGTCAACAAAACAAGGTCACGTGTATGTTATATGACGTATTTGATATATCAGCCATATGTAACCAGTATTACAAATTGGCACATTTCGCCATCTTATAACACCTAATCGAATCGCCTAACCACCTCTTGGGACGTTTAGTTCGATTAACTTAATCAGTTTAGGTAAACGGTCTCACAAATGCACCGATTAGCCTAATCGAACTGGCTCACAAATGCGCTAAATAGCTAATCGTCCAAATCGAATCGTCCAACAAAAACGCCTAGTGTTTACATATATTCAATATCTTTATTTTTTTCTAATTTCAGATCAGAACAAAAGAAAAGTCATTATCAAGACCTTTTATCCCAATTTCTCAATAAAGTATTTGTTCCATCCTAAGACTTGACATTTTGAAAAATCAAAGCCAGGGGCGTAGCGCGACCAATTTGACTTTGGGGGGTGTAAGGTCCATGTTTTACCTACGATCACGTGGTTTTCAGTGGAAAAATACCCAACTGGCACTAAATTCTACATATACACAGGGCGGTAGGAAGCAAATGAAAACGAAGGGGAGGGGGGGGGGGCAGGCCCGTAGCCTAATTTAAATCTTGCCCCCCTAAAAAAAATCTCAAGTGTTATTTTTAAAAGATACATTAATTCATTTACTGAGTCAAGGGGTGTCTTTTTTTAGCAGGAAATGTTAAGAATTTGCGTTTTCAGGTATCTGATTCTCAAAATTTTCCAGTGTCGTCCCGCAGTCCCTTAAATTTTAAATTCATCGGGAAATCGCGTTTCCGGGAGTCAAATTCTCTAAATTTTCTAGAAGAGATCCCCGACTTCAGGAAATCGTGTTTTTTCAAGGCTTCCAATTGGCGTTCTTGACAGCTAAGACCCTATTCAAACAACCTTAAACCCTGTCTGAAATTCGCCTCTAAATCTCTATGTTTTTTTTAGACAGGATCTCTTTGACCCTATAGAAATAATCTTTACATCTTTTTCTCGATTTTGCTATGTTTTAGTCGCACAGGACCTCTACAATTAATGAACCTTAAATTCATCAGGAAACGTCAGGAAATCGCGTTTCAGAGAGTCAAATTCTCAAAATTTTCTAGAAGAGACTTCAGGAAATCGTGTTTCCAGACATCCAATTGGCGTTTTCGGCAGCAAAATTTTTTTTCTTAGTGACATACCTCAGACGCTATTCAAATAACCTTAAACCCTAAATTCGCCGGGAAATGTCTTGATTTAAAGGGGTTTGGGGGCATTGCACCGAAAATAACGTTGATTTCCTTGCATCTGGTGCCTATCGGAACAGAATTCTCTTAGAGAACGACCTCACATTTGAAGAGGATTTGGAGGATTGTAGGTCTACTCCAAGAACATTTTGAAAATTAGGTTCGAGTTCCTTGCATCTGATGCCATTCCGCACAGAATTGGGGCATTGTATCACTAAATAATTTTGAAAATAAAGGTACACTTCCTTGCATCTGATGATTTTCCGAACAGAATTCTCTTAGAGAACGACTTTCCATTTCAAGAGGGTTTGGATGTATTGAATTTTGAAAATTAGGTCAGAGTTCCATGCAGAACAGAATTCGCACACCTAGTGAATACGGTTTGGGGCATTGTATCACAAGACAATTTCAAAATTTGATTTGATTTCCTTGCAATCAGGCCTTTCCGAACAGCAAGCGATTTGGACGGACTGAACCCTATGAAAATGTTGAAAAATAGAATTAAATTCCTTGCATCTGAGGCCTTTCCTGATCGCGTTGACAACGCTTGACTCTTGAGTAGGATTTATTTGGAGCTAACACAAGACAATTTTGAAAATAAGAGCTAATTTCCTTGCATCTGGCGCCTTTACAAACCAACCAGTTTTACCAACGGCTAAAGCCATTACAGTTTTTATTGACCTATTCCTCGTTTAACCGAGAAGTTCAGTAAAAAATCACCTTTAATGGATATCAACATTTTACCGATAACAAGGTTTTAACTCTCTCGGCATTTTACCGACCGATACCGCGTTTTACCGACAAGGTCATCAAAAGTGTGGGGGGAGGGGGAACTAAGAATAATTTACGCACTCATTTCAGTGCTCATAGATTAAAGAAAGACAAGCCCGTTTCTAATCATTTCAACCTCGATGACCATTCAATAAACGATCTCACCCTAACCCCAATTGAACGTATAGAAATTGATTTACCAGAAGATGAAACCACCAAATTCCGACAATCTAGAAAAGCCTACTGGATTGAGACATTGAATACAGCAAGACCTATAGGTCTCAATATTCATCATTATGCAGGGATAGCACCCTTTGTTGTCCCATTTAATACAACCAGTAATCGAGCAAGCAAGATAGTTCAGGCCCAATACAAGAGTCTTCAAGAGACATTTCCCAATGTTTATAAGCAGAAAATGATAGTTGCCTACTCGAAAAATCAGAACTTTAATGACAATCTGGTTCATAGCAAACTAAAACCAATCATTAATTAGCAGATACTATACCACTCTTTCTTATTTTTTCTACTTGCAGATCAGAACAGAAGAAAAGCCTGAATCCAGACCATTAATCCCATTTTCTCAATAAAGTATTTGTTCCATCATCGGCCTGTACATTTGGGAGATTCAAACCCTCCCTTCCCCGAAATTTAATAATTGTAATCCAGGCAATACAGTTAAAAAATGTATCAGCCCTATGCTGTCCTTACCCCAGAGAAAATTCCCAATACGCGTGTTAAAGTCATTGCACGCCCACTCAGGAATGCTTACTATTCTCAACGCATACCAAACCAGTGAAAGACATATCGTTTGTAGTACTACTGCCTTAATAATAATAGGGATCTGCCTTGACGACCTTGGCATCCTGTTGCCTTTTCAGTTCCTGTTCAGTCAGTTGTTTTCAGCTGGCGCAAGTATAACTCAGGGTCACATGGGATTCTCTTTTTAAGAAAAAAGTCTACTGAGGTTAGCGGGACACATTGATTGAACTGAAAGGAAAGTAGTCGCTTCTTGGGTGGTTCCTTTGGATGAGATACGTATATAATTGGATTTTAAGATAGGTTGCCTATAAATGATTATAAACTCTTACTTTTACTCTTTTATGATCCTAAGAATTATGACTTTAAAGTGATGAACAAAAAAAATAAATAATTAAAAACTAGCACTTGGTATTGGATGTCTAGCCCTACCCTTCAGTTTAGAATTACAGTCGCAAATTATTTCCAAAAGTGAAAAAAAAAGTTTTAAATTTGATAACAAATCAGTCAACTAACTATAGATGTACACAGATAATAAAATTTATTTGTTAAAGGTAAATAACTCCAATTAAGTACATGTACATCAAAATCATTTTAACTGTGTTTTTAGTTCTTCAATTCAGAGGTGAATGTACAAAAGACGAAATTTCGCGCAAAATCCCGATTGATGTAATCGGGATTACTGATATTTTCCGCAATGGGATTGGAAAGCTCATCCAAACATTCAGGACAGAGGTCCTTGAGAAAATTTCCGAAAAATCCCGAATGATGTAATCGGGATTACTGCTATTTTCCGCAATCGTATTGGAGAGCTCATCCAAATGTTCACGACAGAGGTCCTTGCGAAGATTTTCGAAAAATTCCGAATGATGTAATCGGGATTACTGCTATTTTTTCCGGAATTGGATTGGACAACTCCACAAAACGTTTAGGTCAGAGGTTCTTGCGAAAATTTCCGAGAAAACCCGAATGATGTAATCGGGATAACTGATATTTTCCGCAATTGGATTGGAAAGCTCGACAAAACGTTCAGGTCAGAGGTTCTTGCGAAAATTTCAGAGAAAACCCGAATGATGTAATCGGGATAACTGATATATTCCGCAATAGGATTGGAAAGCTTGTAAAATATTAAAGGCAGAGGTCCTTACGAAAGTTTTCGAAAAATTCCGAATGATGTTAACAGAACACAATTATTAAACATATTGATTTATCAGAGTTATTTACCTTTAACCACTATTTCCTTCTACATACGACTTTCTCTTTAAAACACAATCTTGAGTCCAGGTGTGTTTGGTTCTAATGAACTCGAATTGTCTTGTGATTCCAAACTCGAGATTGTCTCTTTTGCACTAAATATGACATACTAAAATGATGTATTTTACTTTTCACGTTAGTCAAGTCTTGCTAGGATTATCATTAAGATATCTTAAGATCAAAATATTTTGTCACTTTCTTTCAGTTTTTTTTTTCTAGATCGAAATTGTTTGTGCTTACATTTGCAAAAAATATACATTAAAATCTAGAGGTTTCAGGTAGAAATATAAAGCTATTATAAAGCGAAATACTAAAACTTGGTCTACCTGAAACCTTGCATATACACGGGGAACATATTTCTCTACAATAAGGCTTTTAATTTCCAAATCCGTACAGTAGTTTTCTAACAGAATCCAAACTTAAAAACGTAATTAAATGTTTTAAAATATTTTAGCGGTTAAAACTGACCGTCGAGATTTTTAAGTCAAACGTTTTAAAAGAGATCGTTCAGCATTTTCGATTTTTTGAATAGATTTGAATAGATTTTTAATATAACAGCAAACAGTACTGTTTCGGACTTCTTATCTTATACTTTGAATATATTATGCAAATAACCTTATAAATTACTAAAGAACTCCTCAAAACTTGCACAATCCCTCAACTAAACCGTACATAAACCTTATTTTCATGTAAGGCATAGTCTTACTAAACGGCGAGTGGTACTTTTGACTTTCAAACGCTAATACTTATGGATACACAGAGATTTGAAGGCTTAAATTTCCAGGAGAGAGTTGTAAGAATTATTATGGATTAGATAACAAATTCCAGGTTTATTTTTTATTGGTAAAACGAATGGTGAACATATCCCTGGTGAAGCTTCAAAGTTTGAATTTTTCAAAATTGGCAAAATTGGCTTAGCTGTGGGTCGAGAAATTTTGGGTCTCAAAAATCGATGCAATGTGGTGTTTTGGAACTCAGTGCTTCCCTGCGAGTTTGAAAACGTGCTTGGAATTGAAATTGGAGCATTTTTGGGTTTTACAGAAAAGTGCCGAAAAATGTTCGATTTTTTAAAACGCCCAGAACTTTGCCGCATGAAGAGATACGAACTTATGGTTTGTGGCATTGGAAAGGGGACGTGTGAAACCACCAGGGGTCAAAAGGGCAACTTCCTAGCTCAAGATAGAACCTTCTGGTTTGTGTTGAAAATTGCAAAAAGACATGCTTTATCTACCTGCAAAAGGACAACATTCTCCTATTTATGGTTCACCGGCAATCGGTGTTTGAAAAAGTGGTAAAAACGCCAAAACTTGGTAAAAAATCGTTGAATTTTTATCATTTTTGTCAGGAAAATTTCAAAATCGAAAAAAGATCGACTTTTTCAAATAAAATTTTTGATTTGGATTTTTTGGACATAATTGAAGTTTTTGGGTTTCAGGGATGCCAGAAATTCGATTAAAACTTGTTTTATGAATTTTGGGCCAAAACTAGAGGCAAAAAACTCGGCAAATTTTGGTCATTTTTGGGAAAAAAGCCAAACTTTGAGCGCCTGTAACTATGGAACTGCATAAGCTAGAACCTTCTGGTTTGTGTTGAAAATTGCAGAACGACGTGCTTTATCTACCTGCAAAAGGACAGCATTCTCCTATTTATGGTTTGCCGGCAATCGGCGTTTAAAAAAGAGATAAAAACGCCAAAACTTGGTCAAAAATCGCTGAATTTTTATCATTTTGGTCAAAACATAAACTTTGAGTGCCTGTAACTATGGAACCTTCTGGTTTGTGTTGAAAATTAGAGAATCCCGTCGTCTATCCACCCTGCAAAGGGCAACTTTCTTCGACTTACGGTTCGCCCGCAATCACAGTTTTAGAAAATGCCGTTTTTTCTTGCAAAACTTAGCCAAAAATCGAGAAATTTCTATCGTTTTGATCAGAAGAAATTTTAAAATCGACTTTTTCAAATAAAATTTATTTTTTGCTTTTTTTGGCGGAATCAAAGTTTTGAGGTTCGAGAGATGTCAGAAATTCGATTAAAACTTGTTTTCTGAATTTTGGGGAAAAACTAGAGGCCAAAAACTTTGGTATTTTGCCTGGAAAAAACCTAAACTTTGAGTGCCTGTAACTATGGAACTACATGAGATAAAACCTTCTGGTTTGTGTTGAAAATTAGAGAATCCCGTTGTCTATCCACCCTGCAAAGGGCAACTTTCTCCGACTTACGGTTCGCCCGCAATCACAGTTTTAGAAAATGACGTTTTTCTTGCAAAACTTAGCCAAAAATCGAGAAATTTCTATCGTTTTGATCAGAAGAAATTTTAAAATCGACTTTTTCAAATAAAATTTATTTTTTGCTTTTTTTTGGCGGAATCAAAGTTTTGAGGTTCGAGAGATGTCAGAAATTCGATTAAAACTTGTTTTCTGAATTTTGGGGAAAAACTAGAGGCCAAAAACTTTGGTATTTTGCCTGGAAAAAACCTAAACTTTGAGTGCCTGTAACTATGGAACTACATGAGATAAAACCTTCTGGTTTGTGTTGAAAATTAGAGAATCCCGTCGTCTATCCACCCTGCAAAGGGCAACATTCTCCGACTTACGGTTCGCCCGCAATCACAGTTTTAGAAAATGCCGTTTTTCTTGCAAAACTTAGCCAAAAATCGAGAAATTTCTATCGTTTTGATCAGAAGAAATTTTAAAATCGACTTTTTCAAATAAAATTTATTTTTTGCTTTTTTTTTGGCGGAATCAAAGTTTTGAGGTTCGAGAGATGTCAGAAATTCGATTAAAACTTGTTTTCTGAATTTTGGGGAAAAACTAGAGGCCAAAAACTTTGGTATTTTGCCTGGAAAAAACCTAAACTTTGAATGCCTGTAACTATGGAACTACATGAGATAAAACCTTCTGGTTTGTGTTGAAAATTAGAGAATCCCGTCGTCTATCCACCCTGCAAAGGGCAACTTTCTCCGACTTACGGTTCGCCCGCAATCACAGTTTTAGAAAATGCCGTTTTTCTTGCAAAACTTAACCAAAAATCGAGAAATTTCTATCGTTTTGATCAGAAGAAATTCTAAAATCGACTTTTTCAAATAAAATTTATTTTTTGCTTTTTTTTGGCGGAATCAAAGTTTTGAGGTTCGAGAGATGTCAGAAATTCGATTAAAACTTGTTTTCTGAATTTTGGGGAAAAACTAGAGGCCAAAAACTTTGGTATTTTGCCTGGAAAAAACCTAAACTTTGAGTGCCTGTAACTATGGAACTACATGAGATAAAACCTTCTGGTTTGTGTTGAAAATTAGAGAATCCCGTCGTCTATCCACCATGCAAAGGGCAACTTTCTCCGACTTACGGTTCGCCCGCAATCACAGTTTTAGAAAATGCCGTTTTTCTTGCAAAACTTAGCCAAAAATCGAGAAATTTCTATCGTTTTGATCAGAAGAAATTTTAAAATCGACTTTTTCAAATAAAATTTATTTTTTGCTTTTTTTTGGCGGAATCAAAGTTTTGAGGTTCGAGAGATGTCAGAAATTCGATTAAAACTTGTTTTCTGAATTTTGGGGAAAAACTAGAGGCCAAAAACTTTGGTATTTTGCCTGGAAAAAACCTAAACTTTGAATGCCTGTAACTATGGAACTACATGAGATAAAACCTTCTGGTTTGTGTTGAAAATTAGAGAATCCCGTCGTCTATCCACCCTGCAAAGGGCAACTTTCTCCGACTTACGGTTCGCCCGCAATCACAGTTTTAGAAAATGCCGTTTTTCTTGCAAAACTTAACCAAAAATCGAGAAATTTCTATCGTTTTGATCAGAAGAAATTCTAAAATCGACTTTTTCAAATAAAATTTATTTTTTGCTTTTTTTTGGCGGAATCAAAGTTTTGAGGTTCGAGAGATGTCAGAAATTCGATTAAAACTTGTTTTCTGAATTTTGGGGAAAAACTAGAGGCCAAAAACTTTGGTATTTTGCCTGGAAAAAACCTAAACTTTGAGTGCCTGTAACTATGGAACTACATGAGATAAAACCTTCTGGTTTGTGTTGAAAATTAGAGAATCCCGTCGTCTATCCACCCTGCAAAGGGCAACTTTCTCCGACTTACGGTTCGCCCGCAATCACAGTTTTAGAAAATGCCGTTTTTCTTGCAAAACTTAGCCAAAAATCGAGAAATTTCTATCGTTTTGATCAGAAGAAATTTTAAAATCGACTTTTTCAAATAAAATTTATTTTTTGCTTTTTTTTTGGCGGAATCAAAGTTTTGAGGTTCGAGAGATGTCAGAAATTCGATTAAAACTTGTTTTCTGAATTTTGGGGAAAAACTAGAGGCCAAAAACTTTGGTATTTTGCCTGGAAAAAACCTAAACTTTGAATGCCTGTAACTATGGAACTACATGAGATAAAACCTTCTGGTTTGTGTTGAAAATTAGAGAATCCCGTCGTCTATCCACCCTGCAAAGGGCAACTTTCTCCGACTTACGGTTCGCCCGCAATCACAGTTTTAGAAAATGCCGTTTTTCTTGCAAAACTTAACCAAAAATCGAGAAATTTCTATCGTTTTGATCAGAAGAAATTCTAAAATCGACTTTTTCAAATAAAATTTATTTTTTGCTTTTTTTTGGCGGAATCAAAGTTTTGAGGTTCGAGAGATGTCAGAAATTCGATTAAAACTTGTTTTCTGAATTTTGGGGAAAAACTAGAGGCCAAAAACTTTGGTATTTTGCCTGGAAAAAACCTAAACTTTGAGTGCCTGTAACTATGGAACTACATGAGATAAAACCTTCTGGTTTGTGTTGAAAATTAGAGAATCCCGTCGTCTATCCACCCTGCAAAGGGCAACATTCTCCGACTTACGGTTCGCCCGCAATCACAGTTTTAGAAAATGCCGTTTTTTCTTGCAAAACTTAGCCAAAAATCGAGAAATTTCTATCGTTTTGATCAGAAGAAATTTTAAAATCGACTTTTTCAAATAAAATTTATTTTTTGCTTTTTTTTGGCGGAATCAAAGTTTTGAGGTTCGAGAGATGTCAGAAATTCGATTAAAACTTGTTTTCTGAATTTTGGGGAAAAACTAGAGGCCAAAAACTTTGGTATTTTGCCTGGAAAAAACCTAAACTTTGAGTGCCTGTAACTATGGAACTACATGAGAAAAAACCTTCTGGTTTGTGTTGAAAATTAGAGAATCCCGTCGTCTATCCACCCTGCAAAGGGCAACTTTCTCCGACTTACGGTTCGCCCGCAATCACAGTTTTAGAAAATGCCGTTTTTCTTGCAAAACTTAGCCAAAAATCGAGAAATTTCTATCGTTTTGATCAGAAGAAATTTTAAAATCGACTTTTTCAAATAAAATTTATTTTTTGCTTTTTTTTGGCGGAATCAAAGTTTTGAGGTTCGAGAGATGTCAGAAATTCGATTAAAACTTGTTTTCTGAATTTTGGGGAAAAACTAGAGGCCAAAAACTTTGGTATTTTGCCTGGAAAAAACCTAAACTTTGAGTGCCTGTAACTATGGAACTACATGAGATAAAACCTTCTGGTTTGTGTTGAAAATTAGAGAATCCCGTCGTCTATCCACCCTGCAAAGGGCAACTTTCTCCGACTTACGGTTCGCCCCGCAATCACAGTTTTAGAAAATGCCGTTTTTCTTGCAAAACTTAGCCAAAAATCGAGAAATTTCTATCGTTTTGATCAGAAGAAATTTTAAAATCGACTTTTTCAAATAAAATTTATTTTTTGCTTTTTTTTGGCGGAATCAAAGTTTTGAGGTTCGAGAGATGTCAGAAATTCGATTAAAACTTGTTTTCTGAATTTTGGGGAAAAACTAGAGGCCAAAAACTTTGGTATTTTGCCTGGAAAAAACCTAAACTTTGAATGCCTGTAAACTATGGAACTACATGAGATAAAACCTTCTGGTTTGTGTTGAAAATTAGAGAATCCCGTCGTCTATCCACCCTGCAAAGGGCAACTTTCTCCGACTTACGGTTCGCCCGCAATCACAGTTTTAGAAAATGCCGTTTTTCTTGCAAAACTTAACCAAAAATCGAGAAATTTCTATCGTTTTGATCAGAAGAAATTTTAAATCGACTTTTTCAAATAAAATTTATTTTTTTGCTTTTTTTTGGCGGAATCAAAGTTTGAGGTTCGAGAGATGTCAGAAAATTCGATTAAAACTTGTTTTCTGAATTTTGGGGAAAAACTAGAGGCCAAAAAACTTTGGTATTTTGCCTGGAAAAAACCTAAACTTTGAGTGCCTGTAACTATGGAACTACATGAGATAAAACCTTCTGGTTTGTGTTGAAAATTAGAGAATCCCGTCGTCTATCCACCCTGCAAAGGGCAACTTTCTCCGACTTACGGTTCGCCCGCAATCACAGTTTTAGAAAATGCCGTTTTTCTTGCAAAACTTAGCCAAAAATCGAGAAATTTCTATCGTTTTGATCAGAAGAAATTTTAAAATCGACTTTTTCAAATAAAATTTATTTTTTGCTTTTTTTTTGGCGGAATCAAAGTTTTGAGGTTCGAGAGATGTCAGAAATTCGATTAAAACTTGTTTTCTGAATTTTGGGGAAAAACTAGAGGCCAAAAACTTTGGTATTTTGCCTGGAAAAAACCTAAACTTTGAATGCCTGTAACTATGGAACTACATGAGATAAAACCTTCTGGTTTGTGTTGAAAATTAGAGAATCCCGTCGTCTATCCACCCTGCAAAGGGCAACTTTCTCCGACTTACGGTTCGCCCGCAATCACAGTTTTAGAAAATGCCGTTTTTCTTGCAAAACTTAACCAAAAATCGAGAAATTTCTATCGTTTTGATCAGAAGAAATTCTAAAATCGACTTTTTCAAATAAAATTTATTTTTTGCTTTTTTTTTGGCGGAATCAAAGTTTTGAGGTTCGAGAGATGTCAGAAATTCGATTAAAACTTGTTTTCTGAATTTTGGGGAAAAACTAGAGGCCAAAAACTTTGGTATTTTGCCTGGAAAAACCTAAACTTTGAGTGCCTGTAACTATGGAACTACATGAGATAAAACCTTCTGGTTTGTGTTGAAAATTAGAGAATCCCGTCGTCTATCCACCCTGCAAAGGGCAACTTTCTCCGACTTACGGTTCGCCCGCAATCACAGTTTTAGAAAATGCCGTTTTTCTTGCAAACTTAGCCAAAAATCGAGAAATTTCTATCGTTTTGATCAGAAGAAATTTTAAAATCGACTTTTTCAAATAAAATTTATTTTTTGCTTTTTTTTGGCGGAATCAAAGTTTTGAGGTTCGAGAGATGTCAGAAATTCGATTAAAACTTGTTTTCTGAATTTTGGGGAAAAACTTTGGTATTTTGCCTGAAAAAACCTAAACTTTGAATGCCTGTAACTATGGAACTACATGAGATAAAACCTTCTGGTTTGTGTTGAAAATTAGAGAATCCCGTCGTCTATCCACCTGCAAAGGGCAACTTTCTCCGACTTACGGTTCGCCCGCAATCACAGTTTTAGAAAATGCCGTTTTTCTTGCAAAACTTAGCCAAAAATCGAGAAATTTCTATCGTTTTGATCAGAAGAAATTTTAAAATCGACTTTTTCAAATAAAATTTATTTTTTGCTTTTTTTTGGCGGAATCAAAGTTTTGAGGTTCGAGAGATGTCAGAAATTCGATTAAAACTTGTTTTCTGAATTTTGGGGAAAAACTAGAGGCCAAAAACTTTGGTATTTTGCCTGGAAAAAACCTAAACTTTGAATGCCTGTAACTATGGAACTACATGAGATAAAACCTTCTGGTTTGTGTTGAAAAATTAGAGAATCCCGTCGTCTATCCACCCTTGCAAAGGGCAACTTTCTCCGACTTACGGTTCGCCCGCAATCACAGTTTTAGAAAATGCCGTTTTTCTTGCAAAACTTAACCAAAAATCGAGAAATTTCTATCGTTTTGATCAGAAGAAATTCTAAAATCGACTTTTTTCAAATAAAATTTATTTTTTGCTTTTTTTTGGCGGAATCAAAGTTTTGAGGTTCGAGAGATGTCAGAAATTCGATTTAAAACTTGTTTTCTGAATTTTGGGGAAAAACTAGAGGCCAAAAACTTTGGTATTTTGCCTGGAAAAAACCTAAACTTTGAGTGCCTGTAACTATGGAACATACATGAGATAAAACCTTCTGGTTTGTGTTGAAAATTAGAGAATCCCGTCGTCTATCCACCCTGCAAAGGGCAACATTCTCCGACTTACGGTTCGCCCGCAATCACAGTTTTAGAAAATGCCGTTTTTCTTGCAAAACTTAGCCAAAAATCGAGAAATTTCTATCGTTTTGATCAGAAGAAATTTTAAAATCGACTTTTTCAAATAAAATTTATTTTTTTGCTTTTTTTTGGCGGAATCAAAGTTTTGAGGTTCGAGAGATGTCAGAAATTCGATTAAAACTTGTTTTCTGAATTTGGGGGAAAAACTAGAGGCCAAAAACTTTGGTATTTTGCCTGGAAAAAACCTAAACTTTGAATGCCTGTAACTATGGAACTACATGAGATAAAAACCTTCTGGTTTGTGTTGAAAATTAGAGAATCCCGTCGTCTATCCACCCTGCAAAGGGCAACTTTCTCCGACTTACGGTTCGCCCGCAATCACAGTTTTAGAAAATGCCGTTTTTTCTTGCAAAACTTAACCAAAAATCGAGAAATTTCTATCGTTTTGATCAGAAGAAATTCTAAAATCGACTTTTTCAAATAAAATTTATTTTTTGCTTTTTTTTGGCGGAATCAAAGTTTTGAGGTTCGAGAGATGTCAGAAATTCGATTAAAACTTGTTTTCTGAATTTTGGGGAAAAACTAGAGGCCAAAAACTTTGGTATTTTGCCTGGAAAAAACCTAAACTTTGAGTGCCTGTAACTATGGAACTACATGAGAAAAAACCTTCTGGTTTGTGTTGAAAATTAGAGAATCCCGTCGTCTATCCACCCTGCAAAGGGCAACTTTCTCCGACTTACGGTTCGCCCGCAATCACAGTTTTAGAAAATGCCGTTTTTTCTTGCAAAACTCAGCCAAAAAATCGAGAAATTTCTATCGTTTTGATCAGAAGAAATTTTAAAATCGACTTTTTCAAATAAAATTTATTTTTTTGCTTTTTTTTTGGCGGAATCAAAGTTTTGAGGTTCGAGAGATGTCAGAAATTCGATTAAAACTTGTTTTCTGAATTTTTGGGAAAAACTAGAGGCCAAAAACTTTGGTATTTTGCCTGGAAAAAACCTAAACTTTGAGTGCCTGTAACTATGGAACTACATGAGATAAAACCTTCTGGTTTGGGTTGAAAATTAGAGAATCCCGTCGTTTATCCACCCTGCAAAGGGCAACTTTCTCCGACTTACGGTTCGCCCGCAATCACAGTTTTAGAAAATGCCGTTTTTCTTGCAAAACTTAGCCAAAAAATCGAGAAATTTTCTATCGTTTTGATCAGAAGAAATTTTAAATCGACTTTTTCAAATAAAATTTATTTTTTGCTTTTTTTTGGCGGAATCAAAGTTTTGGGGTTCGAGAGATGTCAGAAATTCGATTAAAACTTGTTTTCTGAATTTTTGGGAAAAACTAGAGGCCAAAAACTTTGGTATTTTGCCTGGAAAAACCTAAACTTTGAGTGCCTGTAACTATGGAACTACATGAGATAAAACCTTCTGGTTTGTGTTGAAAATTAGAGAATCCCGTCGTCTATCCACCCTGCAAAGGGCAACTTTCTCCGACTTACGGTTCGCACCGCAATCACAGTTTTAGAAAATGCCGTTTTTCTTGCAAAACTTAACCAAAAATCGAGAAATTTCTATCGTTTTGATCAGAAGAAATTCTAAAATCGACTTTTTCAAATAAAATTTATTTTTTGGCTTTTTTTTGGCGGAATCAAAGTTTTGAGGTTCGAGAGATGTCAGAAATTCGATTAAAACTTGTTTTCTGAATTTTGGGGAAAAACTAGAGGCCAAAAACTTTGGTATTTTGCCTGGAAAAAACCTAAACTTTGAGTGCCTGTAACTATGGAACTACATGAGATAAAACCTTCTGGTTTGTGTTGAAAATTAGAGAATCCCGTCGTCTATCCACCCTGCAAAGGGCAAACTTTCTCCGACTTACGGTTCGCCCGCAATCACAGTTTTAGAAAATGCCGTTTTTTCTTGCAAAACTTAGCCAAAAATCGAGAAATTTCTATCGTTTTGATCAGAAGAAATTTTTAAAATCGACTTTTTCAAATAAAATTTATTTTTTGCTTTTTTTGGGCGGAATCAAAGTTTTTGAGGTTCGAGAGATGTCAGAAATTCGATTAAAACTTGTTTTCTGAATTTTGGGGAAAAACTAGAGGCCAAAAACTTTGGTATTTTGCCTGGAAAAAACCTAAACTTTGAGTGCCTGTAACTATGGAACTACATGAGATAAAACCTTCTGGTTTGTGTTGAAAATTAGAGAATCCCGTCGTCTTTCCACCCTGCAAAGGGCAACTTTCTCCGACGTACGGTTCGCCCGCAATCACAGTTTTAGAAAATGCCGTTTTTCTTGCAAAACGTAGCCAAAAATCGAGAAATTTCTATCGTTTTGATCAGAAGAAATTTTTAAAATCGACTTTTTCAAATATAATTTATTTTTTTGCTTTTTTTTTGGCGGAATCAAAGTTTTGAGGTTCGAGAGATGTCAGAAATTCGATTAAAACTTGTTTTCTGAATTTTTGGGAAAAACTAGAGGCCAAAAACTTTGGTATTTTGCCTGGAAAAAACCTAAACTTTGAGTGCCTCTAACTATGGAACTACATGAGATAAAACCTTCTGGTTTGGGTTGAAAATTAGAGAATCCCGTCGTCTATCCACCCTGCAAAGGGCAACTTTCTCTGACTTACGGTTCGCCTGCAATCACAGTTTTAGAAAATGCCGTTTTTTCTTGCAAAACTTAGCCAAAAATCGAGAAATTTCTATCGTTTTGATCAGAAGAAATTTTAAAATCGACTTTTTCAAATAAAATTTATTTTTTGCTTTTTTTTTGGCGGAATCAAAGTTTTGAGGTTCGAGAGATGTCAGAAATTCGATTAAAACTTGTTTTCTGAATTTTGGGGAAAAACTAGAGGCCAAAAACTGTGGTATTTTTGCCTGGAAAAAACCTAAACTTTGAGTGCCTGTAACTATGGAACTACATGAGAAAAAACCTTCTGGTTTGTGTTGAAAATTAGAGAATCCCGTCGTCTATCCACCCTGCAAAGGGCAACTTTCTCCGACTTACGGTTCGCCCGCAATCACAGTTTTTAGAAAATGCCGTTTTTCTTGCTAAAACTTAAACCAAAAATCGAGAAATTTCTATCGTTTTGATCAGAAGAAATTTTTAAAATCGACTTTTTCAAATAAAATTTATTTTTTGCTTTTTTTTGGCGGAATCAAAGTTTTGAGGTTCGAGAGATGTCAGAAATTCGATTAAAACTTGTTTTCTGAATTTTTGGGAAAAACTAGAGGCCAAAAACTTTGGTATTTTGCCTGGAAAAAACCTAAACTTTGAGTGCCTGTAACTATGGAACTACATGAGAAAAAACCTTCTGGTTTGTGTTGAAAATTAGAGAATCCCGTCGTCTATCCACCCTGCAAAGGGCAACTTTCTCCGACTTACGGTTCGCCCGGCAATCACAGTTTTAGAAAAATGCCGTTTTTCTTGCAAAACTTAGCCAAAAATCGAGAAATTTCTATCGTTTTGATCAGAAGAAATTTTAAAATCGACTTTTTCAAATAAAATTTATTTTTTGCTTTTTTTGGGCGGAATCAAAGTTTTGAGGTTCGAGAGATGTCAGAAAATTCGATTAAAACTTGTTTTCTGAATTTTGGGGGAAAAACTAGAGGCCAAAAACTTTGGTATTTTGCCTGGAAAAAACCTAAACTTTGAGTGCCTGTAACTATGGAACTACATGAGATAAAACCTTCTGGTTTGTGTTGAAAATTAGAGAATCCCGTCGTCTTTCCACCCTGCAAAGGGCAACTTTCTCCGACTTACGGTTCGCCCGCAATCACAGTTTTAGAAAATGCCGTTTTTCTTGCAAAACTTAGCCAAAAATCGAGAAATTTCTATCGTTTTGATCAGAAGAAATTTTAAAAATCGACTTTTTCAAATAAAATTTATTTTTTTGCTTTTTTTTTGGCGGAATCAAAGTTTTGAGGTTCGAGAGATGTCAGAAATTCGATTAAAACTTGTTTTTCTGAATTTGGGGGAAAAACTAGAGGCCAAAAACCTTTGGTATTTTGCCTGGAAAAAACCTAAACTTTGAGTGCCTGTAACTATGGAACTACATGAAATAAAACCTTCTGGTTTGTGTTGAAAATTAGAGAATCCCGTCGTCTATCCACCCTGCAAAGGGCAACTTTCTCCGACTTACGGTTCGCCCGCAATCACAGTTTTAGAAAATGCCGTTTTTCTTGCAAAACTTAGCCAAAAATCGAGAAATTTCTATCGTTTTGATCAGAAGAAATTTTAAAATCGACTTTTTCAAATATAATTTATTTTTTGCTTTTTTTGGCGGAATCAAAGTTTTGAGGTTCGAGAGATGTCAGAAATTCGATTAAAACTTGTTTTCTGAATTTTGGGGAAAAACTAGAGGCCAAAAACTTTGGTATTTTGCCTGGAAAAAACCTAAACTTTGAGTGCCTCTAACTATGGAAACTACATGAGATAAAACCTTCTGGTTTGTGTTGAAAATTAGAGAATCCCGTCGTCTATCCACCCTGCAAAGGGCAACTTTCTCTGACCTACGGTTCGCCTGCAATCACAGTTTTAGAAAATGCCGTTTTTCTTGCAAAACTTAGCCAAAAATCGAGAAATTTCTATCGTTTTGATCAGAAGAAATTTTAAATCGACTTTTTCAAATAAAATTTATTTTTTTGCTTTTTTTGGGCGGAATCAAAGTTTTGAGGTTCGAGAGATGTCAGAAATTCGATTAAAACTTGTTTTCTGAATTTTGGGGAAAAACTAGAGGCCCAAAAACTTTGGTATTTTGCCTGGAAAAAACCTAAACTTTGAGTGCCTGTAACTATGGAACTACATGAGATAAAACCTTCTGGTATGTGTTGAAAATTAGAGAATCCCGTCGTCTATCCACCCTGCAAAGGGCAACTTTCTCCGACTTACGGTTCGCCCGCAATCACAGTTTTAGAAAATGCCGTTTTTCTTGCAAAACTTAGCCAAAAATTGAGAAAATTTCTATCGTTTTGATCAGAAGAAATTTTAAAATCGACTTTTTCAAATAAAATTTATTTTTTTTGCTTTTTTTTGGCGGAATCAAAGTTTTGAGGTTCGAGAGATGTCAGAAATTCGATTAAAACTTGTTTTCTGAATTTGGGGGAAAAACTAGAGGCCAAAAACTTTGGTATTTTGCCTGGAAAAAACCTAAACTTTGAGTGCCTGTAACTATGGAACTACATGAGATAAAACCTTCTGGTTTGTGTTTGAAAATTAGAGAATCCAGTCGTCTATCCACCCTGCAAAGGGCAACTTTCTCCGACTTACGGTTCGCCCGCAATCACAGTTTTTAGAAAATGCCGTTTTTCTTGCAAAACTTAGCCAAAAATCGAGAAATTTCTATCGTTTTGATCAGAAGAAATTTTAAAATCGACTTTTTCAATAAAATTTATTTTTTGCTTTTTTTTTGGCGGAATCAAAGTTTTGAGGTTCGAGAGATGTCAGAAATTCGATTAAAACTTGTTTTCTGAATTTTTGGGAAAAACTAGAGGCCAAAAACTTTGGTATTTTGCCTGGAAAAAACCTAAACTTTGAGTGCCTGTAACTATGGAACTACATGAGATAAAACCTCTGGTTTGGGTTGAAAATTAGAAAATCCCGTCGTCTATCCACCCTGCAAAGGGCAACTTTCTCTGACTTACGGTTCGCCCGCAATAACAGTTTTAGAAAATGCCGTTTTTCTTGCAAAACTTAGCCAAAAATCGAGAAAATTTCTATCGTTTTGATCAGAAGAAATTTTAAAATCGACTTTTTCAAATAAAATTTATTTTTTGCTTTTTTTTGGCGGAATCAAAGTTTTGAGGTTCGAGAGATGTCAGAAATTCGATTAAAACTTGTTTTCTGAATTTTTGGGAAAAACTAGAGGCCAAAAACTTTGGTATTTTGCCTGGAAAAAACCTAAACTTTGAGTGCCTGTAACTATGGAACTACATGAGATAAAACCTTCTGGTTTGTGTTGAAAATTAGAGAATCCCGTCGTCAATCCACCCTGCAAAGGGCAACTTTCTCCGACTTACGGTTCGCCCACAATCACAGTTTTAGAAAATGTCGTTTTTCTTGCAAAACTTAACCAAAAATCGAGAAATTTCTATCGTTTTGATCAGAAGAAATTCTAAAATCGACTTTTTCAAATAAAATTTATTTTTTGCTTTTTTTTGGCGGAATCAAAGTTTTGAGGTTCGAGAGATGTCAGAAATTCGATTAAAACTTGTTTTCTGAATTTTGGGGAAAAACTAGAGGCCAAAAACTTTGGTATTTTGCCTGGAAAAAACCTAAACTTTGAGTGCCTGTAACTATGGAACTACATGAGATAAAACCTTCTGGTTTGTGTTGAAAATTAGAAAATCCCGTCGTCTATCCACCCTGCAAAGGACAACTTTCTCCGACTTACGGTTCGCCCGCAATCACAGTTTTAGAAAATGCCGTTTTTCTTGCAAAACTTAACCAAAAAATCGAGAAATTTCTATCGTTTTGATCAGAAGAAATTCTAAAATCGACTTTTTCAAATAAAATTTATTTTTTGCTTTTTTTTTGGCGGAATCAAAGTTTTGAGGTTCGAGAGATGTCAGAAATTCGATTAAAACTTGTTTTCTGAATTTTGGGGAAAAACTAGAGGCCAAAAACTTTGGTATTTTGCCTGGAAAAAACCTAAACTTTGAGTGCCTGTAACTATGGAACTACATGAGAAAAAACCTTCTGGTTTGTGTTGAAAATTAGAGAATCCCGTCGTCTATCCACCCTGCAAAGGGCAACTTTCTCCGACTTACGGTTCGCCCGCAATCACAGTTTTAGAAAATGCCGTTTTTCTTGCAAAACTTAGCCAAAAATCGAGAAATTTCTATCGTTTTGATCAGAAGAATTTTTAAAATCGACTTTTTCAAATAAAATTTATTTTTTGCTTTTTTTTGGCGGAATCAAAGTTTTGAGGTTCGAGAGATGTCAGAAATTCGATTAAAACTTGTTTTCTGAATTTTGGGGAAAAACTAGAGGCCAAAAACTTTGGTATTTTGCCTGGAAAAAACCTAAACTTTGAGTGCCTGTAACTATGGAACTACATGAGATAAAACCTTCTGGTTTGTGTTGAAAATTAGAGAATCCCGTCGTCTATCCACCCTGCAAAGGGCAACTTTCTCCGACTTACGGTTCGCCCGCAATCACAGTTTTAGAAAATGCCGTTTTTCTTGCAAAACTTAGCCCAAAAATCGAGAAATTTCTATCGTTTTGATCAGAAGAAATTTTAAAATCGACTTTTTCAAATAAAATTTATTTTTTGCTTTTTTTTTGGCGGAATCAAAGTTTTGAGGTTCGAGAGATGTCAGAAATTCGATTAAAACTTGTTTTCTGAATTTTGGGGAAAAACTAGAGGCCAAAAACTATGGTATTTTGCCTGGAAAAAACCTAAACTTTGAGTGCCTGTAACTATGGAACTACATGAGATAAAACCTTCTGGTTTGTGTTGAAAATTAGAGAATCCGTCGTCTATCCACCCCTGCAAAGGGCAACTTTCTCCGACTTACGGTTCGCCCGCAATCACAGTTTTTAGAAAATGCCGTTTTTCTTGCAAAACTTAGCCAAAAATCGAGAAATTTCTATCGTTTTGATCAGAAGAAATTTTAAAATCGACTTTTTCAAATAAAATTTATTTTTTGCTTTTTTTTTTGGCGGAATCAAAGTTTTTGAGGTTCGAGAGATGTCAGAAATTCGATTAAAACTTGTTTTCTGAATTTTGGGGAAAAACTAGAGGCCAAAAACTATGGTATTTTGCCTGGAAAAAAACCTAAACTTTGAGTGCCTGTAACTATGGAACTACATGAGATAAAACCTTCTGGTTTGTGTTGAAAATTAGAGAATCCCGTCGTCTATCCACCCTGCAAAGATCATACTTTCTCCGACTTACGGTTCGCCCGCAATCACAGTTTTAGAAAATGCCGTTTTTTCTTGCAAAACTTAGCCAAAAATCGAGAAATTTCTATCGTTTTGATCAGAAGAAATTTTTAAAATCGACTTTTTCAAATAAAATTTATTTTTTGCTTTTTTTTTTGGCGGAATCAAAGTTTTGAGGTTCGAGAGATGTCAGAAATTCGATTAAAACTTGTTTTCTGAATTTTGGGGAAAAACTAGAGGCAAAAACTATGGTATTTTGCCTGGAAAAAACCTAAACTTTGAGTGCCTGTAACTATGGAAACTACATGAGATAAAAACCTTCTGGTTTGTGTTGAAAATTAGAGAATCCCGTCGTCTATCCACCCTGCAAAGATCAACTTTCTCCGACTTACGGTTCGCCCGCAATCACAGTTTTAGAAAAATGCCGTTTTTCTTGCAAAACTTAGCCAAAAATCGAGAAATTTCTATCGTTTTGATCAGAAGAATTTTTAAAATCGACTTTTTCAAATAAAATTTATTTTTTGCTTTTTTTTGGCGGAATCAAAGTTTTTGAGGTTCGAGAGATGTCAGAAATTCGATTAAAACTTGTTTTCTGAAATTTGGGGAAAAACTAGAGGCCAAAAACTTTGGTATTTTGCCTGGAAAAAACCTAAACTTTGAGTGCCTCTAACTATGGAACTACATGAGATAAAACCTTCTGGTTTGGGTTGAAAATTAGAGAATCCCGTCGTCTATCCACCCTGCAAAGGGCAACTTTCTCCGACTTACGGTTCGCCCGCAATCACAGTTTTAGAAAATGCCGTTTTTCTTGCAAACCTTAACCAAAAATCGAGAAATTTCTATCGTTTTGATCAGAAGAAATTTTAAAATCGACTTTTTCAAATAAAATTTATTTTTTTGCTTTTTTTTTGGCGGAATCAAAGTTTTGAGGTTCGAGAGATGTCAGAAATTCGATTAAAACTTGTTTTTCTGAAATTTGGGGAAAAACTCTAGAGGCCAAAAACTTTGGTATTTTGCCTGGAAAAAACCTAAACTTTGAGTGCCTGTAACTATGGAACTACATGAGATAAAACCTTCTGGTTTGTGTTGAAAATTACAAAATCCCGTCGTCTATCCACCCTGCAAAGGACAACTTTCTCCGACTTACGGTTCGCCCGCAATCACAGTTTTAGAAAATGCCGTATTTTTCTTGCAAAAACTTAGCCAAAAATCGAGAAATTTTCTATCGTTTTGATCAGAAGAAATTTTAAAATCGACTTTTTCAAATAAAATTTATTTTTTGCTTTTTTTTTGGCGGAATCAAAGTTTTGAGGTTCGAGAGATGTCAGAAATTCGATTAAAACTTGTTTTCTGAAATTTGGGGAAAAACTAGAGGCCAAAAACTTTGGTATTTTGCCTGGAAAAAACCTAAACTTTGAGTGCCTCTAACTATGGAACTACATGAGATAAAACCTTCTGGTTTGTGTTGAAAATTAGAAAATCCCGTCGTCTATCCACCCTGCAAAGGACAACTTTCTCCGACTTACGGTTCGCCCGCAATCACAGTTTTAGAAAATGCCGGTTTATCTTGCAAAACTTAGCCAAAAATCGAGAAATTGCTATCGTTTTGATCAGAAGAAATTTTAAAATCGACTTTTTCAATAAAATTTATTTTTTTGCTTTTTTTGGGCGGAATCAAAGTTTTGAGGTTCGAGAGATGTCAGAAATTCGATTAAAACTTGTTTTCTGAAATTTGGGGAAAAACTAGAGGCCAAAAACTTGGTATTTTGCCTGGAAAAAACCTAAACTTTGAGTGCCTCTAACTATGGAACTACATGAGATAAAACCTTCTGTTTTGTGTTGAAAATTACAAAATCCCGTCGTCTATCCACCCTGCAAAGGACAACTTTCTCCGACTTACGGTTCGCCCGCAATCCACAGTTTTAGAAATGCCGTTTTTCTTGCAAAACTTAGCCAAAAATCGAGAAATTTCTATCGTTTTGATCAGAAGAAATTTTAAAATCGACTTTTTTCAAATAAAATTTATTTTTTGCTTTTTTTTGGCGGAATCAAAGTTTTGAGGTTCGGAGAGATGTCAGAAATTCGATTAAAACTTGTTTTCTGAAATTTGGGGAAAACTAGAGGCCAAAAAACTTTGGTATTTTGCCTGGAAAAAACCTAAACTTTGAGTGCCTCTAACTATGGAACTACATGAGATAAAACCTTCTGGTTTGTGTTGAAAATTACAAAATCCCGTCGTCTATCCACCCTGCAAAGGACAACTTTCTCCGACTTACGGTTCGCCCGCAATCACAGTTTTAGAAAATGCCGTTTTTCTTGCAAAACTTAGCCAAAAATCGAGAAATTTCTATCGTTTGATCAGAAGAAATTTTAAAATCGACGTTTTTCAAATAAAATTTATTTTTTTGCTTTTTTTGGGCGGAATCAAAGTTTTGAGGTTCGAGAGATGTCAGAAATTCGATTAAAACTTGTTTTCTCTGAAATTTGGGGAAAAACTAGAGGCCAAAAACTTTGGTATTTTGCCTGGAAAAAACCTAAACTTTGAGTGCCTCTAACTATGGAACTACATGAGATAAAACCTTCTGGTTTGTGTTGAAAATTACAAAATCCCGTCGTCTATCCACCCTGCAAAGGACAACTTTCTCCGACTTACGGTTCGCCCGCAATCACAGTTTTAGAAAATGCCGTTTTTCTTGCAAAACTTAGCCAAAAAATCGAGAAATTTCTATCGTTTTGATCAGAAGAAATTTTAAAATCGACTTTTTCAAATAAAATTTATTTTTTGCTTTTTTTGGGCGGAATCAAAGTTTTGAGGTTCGAGAGATGTCAGAAATTCGATTAAAACTTGTTTTCTGAAATTTGGGGAAAAAACCTAGAGGCCAAAAAACTTTGGTAATTTTGCCTGGAAAAAACCTAAACTTTGAGTGCCTCTAACTATGGAACTACATGAGATAAAACCTTCTGGTTTGTGTTGAAAATTACAAAATCCCCTCGTCTATCCACCCTGCAAAGGACAACTTTCTCCGACTTACGGTTCGCCCGCAATCACAGTTTTAGAAAATGCCGTTTTTCTTGCAAAACTTAGCCAAAAATCGAGAAATTTTCTATCGTTTTGATCAGAAGAAATTTTAAAATCGACTTTTTCAAATAAAATTTATTTTTTGCTTTTTTTTGGCGGAATCAAAGTTTTGAGGTTCGAGAGATGGTCAGAAATTCGATTAAAACTTGTTTTCTGAAATTTGGGGAAAAACTAGAGGCCAAAAACTTTGGTATTTTGCCTGGAAAAAACCTAAACTTTGAGTGCCTCTAACTATGGAACTACATGAGATAAAACCTTCTGGTTTGTGTTGAAAATTACAAAATCCCGTCGTCTATCCCACCCTGCAAAGGACAACTTTCTCCGACTTACGGTTCGCCCGCAATCACAGTTTTAGAAAATGCCGTTTTTCTTGCAAAACTTAGCCAAAAATCGAGAAATTTCTATCGTTTTGATCAGAAGAAATTTTAAAATCGACTTTTTCAAATAAAATTTATTTTTTGCTTTTTTTTGGCGGAATCAAAGTTTTGAGGTTCGAGAGATGTCAGAAATTCGATTAAAACTTGTTTTCTGAAATTTGGGGAAAAACTAGAGGCCAAAACTTGGTATTTTGCCTGGAAAAAACCTAAACTTTGAGTGCCTCTAACTATGGAACTACATGAGATAAAAACCTTCTGGTTTGTGTTGAAAATTACAAAATCCCGTCGTCTATCCACCCTGCAAAGGGACAACTTTCTCCGACTTACGGTTCGCCCGCAATCACAGTTTTAGAAAATGCCGTTTTTCTTGCAAAACTTAGCCAAAAAATCGAGAAATTTCTATCGTTTTGATCAGAAGAAATTTTAAAATCGACTTTTTCAAATAAAATTTATTTTTTGCTTTTTTTTGGCGGAATCAAAGTTTTGAGGTTCGAGAGATGTCAGAAATTCGATTAAAACTTGTTTTCTGAAATTTGGGGAAAAACTAGAGGCCCAAAAACTTTGGTATTTGCCTGGAAAAAACCTAAACTTTGAGTGCCTCTAACTATGGAACTACATGAGATAAAACCTTCTGGTTTGTGTTGAAAATTACAAAATCCCCTCGTCTATCCACCCTGCAAAGGACAACTTTCTCCGACTTACGGTCGCCCCGCAATCACAGTTTAGAAAATGCCGTTTTTCTTGCAAAACTTAGCCAAAAATCGAGAAATTTCTATCGTTTTGATCAGAAGAAATTTTAAAAATCGACTTTTTCAAATAAAATTTATTTTTGCTTTTTTTTGGCGGAATCAAAGTTTTGAGGTTCGAGAGATGTCAGAAATTCGATTAAAACTTGTTTTCTGAAATTTGGGGAAAAACTAGAGGCCAAAAACTTTGGTATTTTGCCTGGAAAAAACCTAAACTTTGAGTGCCCCTCTAACTATGGAACTACATGAGATAAACCTTCTGTTTGTGTTGAAAATTACAAAATCCCGTCGTCTATCCACCTGCAAAGGACAACTTTCTCCGACTTACGGTTCGCCCGCAATCACAGTTTTAGAAAATGCCGTTTTTCTTGCAAAACTTAGCCAAAAATCGAGAAATTTCTATCGTTTTGATCAGAAGAAATTTTAAAATCGACTTTTTCAAATAAAATTTATTTTTTGCTTTTTTTGGCGGAATCAAGTTTTGAGGTTCGAGAGATGTCAGAAATTCGATTAAAACTTGTTTTCTGAAATTTGGGGAAAAAACTAGAGGCCAAAAACTTTGGTATTTTGCCTGGAAAAAACCTAAACTTTGAGTGCCTCTAACTATGGAACTACATGAGATAAAACCTTCTGGTTTGTGTTGAAAATTACAAAATCCCGTCGTCTATCCACCCTGCAAAGGACAACTTTCTCCGACTTACGGTTCGCCCGCAATCACAGTTTTAGAAAATGCCGTTTTTCTTGCAAAACTTAGCCAAAAATCGAGAAATTTCTATCGTTTTGATCAGAAGAAATTTTAAAATCGACTTTTTCAAATAAAATTATTTTTTGCTTTTTTTTGGCGGAATCAAAGTTTGAGGGTTCGAGAGATGTCAGAAATTCGATTAAAACTTGTTTTCTGAAATTTGGGGAAAAACTAGAGGCCAAAAAACTTTGGTATTTTGCCTGGAAAAAACCTAAACTTTGAGTGCCTCTAACTATGGAACTACATGAGATAAAACCTTCTGGTTTGTGTTGAAAATTACAAAATCCCGTCGTCTATCCACCCTGCAAAGGACAACTTTCTCCGACTTACGGTTCGCCCGCAATCACAGTTTAGAAAATGCCGTTTTTCTTGCAAAACTTAGCCAAAAAATCGAGAAATTTCTATCGTTTTGATCAGAAGAAATTTTAAAATCGACTTTTTCAAATAAAATTTATTTTTTTGCTTTTTTTTGGCGGAATCAAAGTTTTGAGGTTCGAGAGATGTCAGAAATTCGATTAAAACTTGTTTTCTGAAATTTGGGGAAAAACTAGAGGCCAAAAAACTTTGGTATTTTGCCTGGAAAAAACCTAAACTTTGAGTGCCTGTAACTATGGAACTACATGAGATAAAACCTTCTGGTTGTGTTGAAAATTAGAGAATCCCGTCGTCTATCCACCCTGCAAAAGGACAACTTTCTCCGACTTACGTCGTTTTGATCAGAAGAAATTTTAAAATCGACTTTTTCAAATAAAATTTATTTTTTGTTTTTTTTTGGCGGAATCAAGTTTTGAGGTTCGAGAGATGTCAGAAATTCGATTAAAACTTGTTTTCTGAAATTTGGGGAAAAACTAGAGGCCAAAAACTTTGGTATTTTGCCTGGAAAAAACCTAAACTTTGAGTGCCTGTAACTATGGAACTACATGAGATAAAACCTTCTGGTTTGTGTTGAAAATTAGAGAATCCCGTCGTCTATCCACCCTGCAAAGGACACTTTCTCCGACTTACGGTTCGCCCGCAATCACAGTTTTAGAAAATGCCGTTTTTCTTGCAAAACTTAGCCAAAAATCGAGAAATTTCTATCGTTTTGATCAGAAGAAATTTTAAAATCGACTTTTTCAAATAAAATTTATTTTTTTGCTTTTTTTTTGGCGGAATCAAAGTTTTGAGGTTCGAGAGATGTCAGAAATTCGATTAAAACTTGTTTTCTGAAATTTGGGGAAAAACTAGAGGCCAAAAACTTTGGTATTTTTGCCTGGAAAAAACCTAAACTTTGAGTGCCTGTAACTATGGAACTAATGAGATAAAACCTTCTGGTTTGTGTTGAAAATTAGAGAATCCCGTCGTCTATCCACCCTGCAAAGGACAACTTTCTCCGACTTACGGTTCGCCCGCAATCACAGTTTTAGAAAATGCCGTTTTTCTTGCAAAACTTAGCCAAAAATCGAGAAATTTCTATCGTTTGATCAGAAGAAATTTTAAAATCGACTTTTTCAAATAAAATTTATTTTTTGCTTTTTTTTTGGCGGAATCAAAGTTTTGAGGTTCGAGAGATGTCAGAAATTCGATTAAAACTTGTTTCTGAAATTTGGGGAAAAACTAGAGGCCAAAAACTTGGTATTTGCCTGGAAAAAACCTAAACTTTGAGTGCCTGTAACTATGGAACTACATGAGATAAAACCTTCTGGTTTGTGTTGAAAATTAGAGAATCCCGTCGTCTATCCACCCTGCAAAGGACAACTTTCTCCGACTTACGGTTCGCCCGCAATCACAGTTTTAGAAAATGCCGTTTTTCTTGCAAAACTTAGCCAAAAATCGAGAAATTTCTATCGTTTTGATCAGAAGAAATTTTAAAATCGACTTTTTCAAATAAATTTATTTTTGCTTTTTTTTGGCGGAATCAAAGTTTTGAGGTTCGAGAGATGTCAGAAATTCGATTAAAACTTGTTTTCTGAAATTTGGGGAAAAACTAGAGGCCAAAAACTTTGGTATTTTGCCTGGAAAAAACCTAAACTTTGAGTGCCTGTAACTATGGAACTACATGAGATAAAACCTTCTGGTTTGTGTTGAAATTAGAGAATCCCGTCGTCTATCCACCCTGCAAAGGACAACTTTCTCCGACTTACGGTTCGCCCACAATCACAGTTTTAGAAAATGCCGTTTTTCTTGCAAAACTTAGCCAAAAATCGAGAAATTCTATCGTTTTGATCAGAAGAAATTTTAAAATCGACTTTTTCAAATAAAATTTATTTTTTGCTTTTTTTTTGGCGGAATCAAAGTTTTGAGGTTCGAGAGATGTCAGAAATTCGATTAAAACTTGTTTTCCTGAAATTTGGGGAAAAACTAGAGGCCAAAAACTTTGGTATTTTGCCTGGAAAAAACCTAAACTTTGAGTGCCTGTAACTATGGAACTACATGAGATAAAACCTTCTGGTTTGTGTTGAAAATTAGAGAATCCCGTCGTCTATCCACCCTGCAAAGGACAACTTTCTCCGACTTACGGTTCGCCCGCAATCACAGTTTTAGAAAATGCCGTTTTTCTTGCAAAACTTAGCCAAAAAAATCGAGAAATTTCTATCGTTTTGATCAGAAGAAATTTTAAAATCGACTTTTTCAAATAAAATTTATTTTTTGCTTTTTTTTGGCGGAATCAAAGTTTTGAGGTTCGAGAGATGTCAGAAATTCGATTAAAACTTGTTTTCTGAAATTTGGGGAAAAACTAGAGGCCAAAAACTTTGGTATTTTGCCTGGAAAAAACCTAAACTTTGAGTGCCTCTAACTATGGAACTACATGAGATAAAACCTTCTGGTTTGTGTTGAAAATTAGAGAATCCGTCGTCTATCCACCCTGCAAAGGGACAACTTTCTCCGACTTACGGTTCGCCCGCAATCACAGTTTTAGAAAATGCCGTTTTTCTTGCAAAACTTAGCCAAAAATCGAGAAATTTCTATCGTTTTGATCAGAAGAAATTTTAAAATCGACTTTTTTCCAAATAAAATTTATTTTTTGCCTTTTTTTTTGGCGGAATCAAAGTTTGAGGTTCGAGAGATGTCAGAAATTCGATTAAAACTTGTTTTCTGAAATTTGGGGAAAAACTAGAGGCCAAAAAACTTTGGTATTTTGCCTGGAAAAAACCTAAACTTTGAGTGCCTGTAACTATGGAACTACATGAGATAAAACCTTCTGGGTTTGTGTTGAAAATTAGAGAATCCCGTCGTCTATCCACCCTGCAAAGGACAACTTTCTCCGACTTACGGTTCGCCCGCAATCACAGTTTTAGAAAATGCCGTTTTTCTTGCAAAACTTAGCCAAAAATCGAGAAATTTCTATGTTTTGATCAGAAGAAATTTTAAATCGACTTTTTCAAATAAAATTTATTTTTTTGTTTTTTTTTGGCGGAATCAAAGTTTTGAGGTTCGAGAGATGTCAGAAATTCGATTAAAACTTGTTTTCTGAAATTTGGGGAAAAACTAGAGGCCAAAAACTTTGGTATTTTGCCTGGAAAAAACCTAAACTTTGAGTGCCTGTAACTATGGAACTACATGAGATAAAACCTTCTGGTTTGTGTTGAAAATTAGAGAATCCCGTCGTCTATCCACCCTGCAAAGGACAACTTTCTCCGACTTACGGTTCGCCCGCATCACAGTTTTAGAAAATGCCGTTTTTCTTGCAAAACTTAGCCAAAAATCGAGAAATTTCTATCGTTTTGATCAGAAGAAATTTTAAAATCGACTTTTTCAAATAAAATTTATTTTTTGCTTTTTTTTGGCGGAATCAAAGTTTTGAGGTTCGAGAGATGTCAGAAATTCGATTAAACTTGTTTTCCTGAAATTTGGGGAAAAACTAGAGGCCAAAAACTTTGGTATTTGCCTGGAAAAAACCTAAACTTTGAGTGCCTGTAACTATGGAACTACATGAGATAAAACCTTCTGGTTTGTGTTTGAAAATTAGAAATCCCGTCGTCTATCCACCCTGCAAAGGACCAACTTTCTCCGACTTACGGTTCGCCCGCACTTGCAAAACTTAGCCAAAAATCGAGAAATTTCTATCGTTTTGATCAGAAGAAATTTTAACCCTTAAATGCCCAGACTTAAAAGCAAACAATGGAAAAATTTGATATTCCTCAATTGTACGTAAAAAGACCCACTAAAATATTATGTAGCTTTTTTTTGAAAAATTTGACCTTTGACCTCGTTTTCAGTTTGGTACATATATGGCACAATGGGCATTTGCTTCAAAAAAATTGGATACGAAAAACCAAATAAATACTCAAAATCTCTCTTGAATCTGATTAGACATTATTCACAACACTTGTAAACAAATCAATTCCAGTAAAATAATGAACATTTTTTTTCATTTAGAAACAAAAATCAGTCTACTATCAACAGTCATGGGGCCATTATTAATTAAATTTTATGAAAACTTTTGTAGCAGTTTAGATTTTTTTTAAAAAGAGGTATTTGTTGCATTTTTCGCATTATCCAAATGAGTGAACAACATTTACACCCTTCTCTGACATGAAGCCATGATGGTAAGCTCCCATCACCAAAATTGTATCTTTTGTAGACTTGAAAAATTCATATAATGGGGGTGGGGAGGGGTAATGAAATACATGGATTATAATTTGATGTAGTGGATTACGTAAATTGAAAATTTACCAGGTATAATCATCGAAATAAAAGATCATTGTGAACGCTTGTCAATGTTAAGGTTATGCTATTAATGCCCATTGTGCCATATATGTACCATCATTTTTTCAAGTGTTTGCCTCAAAATTATTTTTTTCATCATATCAATTACAAAGTCTGCAGCGATGATGTAGGACATATGTTTTGTGTTAACAAATCAAAACCACGACACAAAATCAAATTAGAAATGATCATTTTGAAGTAAAAACATAGCAACAATTTGGAAACAATGCCTACCCTGTAACCCAGTAAGGTCAGCCCTGCAGAGTAGTCTCCCTTGAAAGTCAAATCGGATGAAATTATGCTTGAATGACACAGAAGTGACTAATATTTGTAAATAAGCTGTTACGGGGTGAGATAATAATATTTTTAGACTATAGTGGCTGGCATGGCAACATGGTACATTTATGTACCGATGGGCATTAAAGGGTTTAAAATCGACTTTTTCAAATAAAAATTTATTTTTTTGCTTTTTTTTGGCGGAATCAAAGTTTTGAGGTTCGAGAGATGTCAGAAATTCGATTATAAACTTGTTTTCTGAAATTTGGGGAAAAACTAGAGGCCAAAAACTTTGGTATTTTGCCTGGAAAAAAACCTAAACTTTGAGTGCCTGTAACTATGGAACTACATGAGATAAAACCTTCTGGTTTGTGTTGAAAATTAGAGAATCCCGTCGTCTATCCACCCTGCAAAGGACAACTTTCTCCGACTTACGGTTCGCCCGCAATCACAGTTTTAGAAAATGCCGTTTTTCTTGCAAAACTTAGCCAAAAAATCGAGAAATTTCTATCGTTTTGATCAGAAGAAATTTTAAAATCGACTTTTTCAAATAAAATTTATTTTTTGCTTTTTTTTGGCGGAATCAAAGTTTTGAGGTTCGAGAGATGTCAGAAATTCGATTAAAACTTGTTTTCTGAAATTTGGGGAAAAACTAGAGGCCAAAAACTTTGGTATTTTTGCCTGGAAAAAACCCTAAACTTTGAGTGCCTGTAACTATGGAACTACATGAGATAAAACCTTCTGGTTTGTGTTGAAAATTAGAGAATCCCGTCGTCTATCCACCCTGCAAAGGACAACTTTCTCCGACTTACGGTTCGCCCGCAATCACAGTTTTAGAAAATGCCGTTTTTCTTGCAAAACTTAGCCAAAAATCGAGAAATTTCGTTTTGATCAGAAGAAATTTTAAAATCGACTTTTTCAAATAAAATTTATTTTTTGCTTTTTTTTTGGCGGAATCAAAGTTTTTGAGGTTCGAGAGATGTCAGAAATTCGATTAAAACTTGTTTTCTGAAATTTGGGGAAAAACTAGAGGCCAAAAACTTTGGCATTTTGCCTGGAAAAAACCTAAACTTTGAGTGCCTGTAACTATGGAACTACATGAGATAAAACCTTCTGGTTTGTGTTGAAAATTAGAGAATCCCGTCGTCTATCCACCCTGCAAAGGACAACTTTCTCCGACTTACGGTTCGCCCGCAATCACAGTTTTAGAAAATGCCGTTTTTTCTTGCAAAACTTAGCCAAAAATCGAGAAATTTCTATCGTTTTGATCAGAAGAAATTTTAAAATCGAACTTTTTCAAATAAAATTTATTTTTTGCTTTTTTTTTGGCGGAATCAAAGTTTTGAGGTTCGAGAGATGTCAGAAATTCGATTAAAACTTGTTTTCTGAAATTTGGGGAAAAACTAGAGGCCAAAAACTTTGGTATTTTGCCTGGAAAAAACCTAAACTTTGAGTGCCTGTAACTATGGAACTACATGAGATAAAACCTTCTGGTTTGTGTTGAAAATTAGAGAATCCCGTCGTCTATCCACCCTGCAAAGGACAACTTTCTCCGACTTACGGTTCGCCCCGCAATCACAGTTTTAGAAAATGCCGTTTTTCTTGCAAAACTTAGCCAAAAATCGAGAAATTTCTATCGTTTTGATCAGAAGAAATTTTAAAATCGACTTTTTCAAATAAAATTTATTTTTTGCTTTTTTTTGGCGGAATCAAAGTTTTGAGGTTCGAGAGATGTCCAGAAATTCGATTAAAACTTGTTTTCTGAAATTTGGGGAAAACTAGAGGCCAAAAACTTTGGTATTTTGCCCCCCCCCCCCCCCTGGAAAAAACCTAAACTTTGAGTGCCTGTAACTATGGAACTACATGAGATAAAACCTTCTGGTTTGTGTTGAAAATTAGAGAATCCCGTCGTCTATCCACCCTGCAAAGGACAACCTCCTCCTACCTTTTTTTTTTTTTTTTTTTTTTTTTCCAAACTAGGTCGGAACATGGATAATTCTCCATTGACTTTTCATTGGAATACGTCATGCGGCCCTATCAGCTGATTAAAATTTACATTGGTTTCTGAAGGGCCCTGCGTAATGGATAAATAATGATAGTTTATAAGTTCACTGACTTGCATATCAAACTAGGTCATACTTGACACCATTGATTGATGTCTTGTTACGTTACGAATAGTGCTGTTTATTTACATTATATGATTTAAAGATATGATTTAAAGATAAAATAGGCAATCGGGCAATAACTTTCTGCATGTTATTAGTTAATTACGGAAAGACTTTTTATCTAAAAGGTGCATTAAAAATTATCAAAATAACTTAAATATATCGTTCAGTTCTTCAAATAGAAATAGTTTTAAGAATTGTGAATGATCTTGAAAAATGGACTAATATTATTTAAACGCCAAATGGCGACTGGATTCAATTTATCGTCTCTTTAAACTTCAGTATGCCCCTGTTACTACAATGTATGACATGGTGGTACGCAACATAAAACACAAGTAATAAGTAATAATTGCTGTCTTTTACACTGAAATCATATTGTTTAAGGTCAATTAGGTGAATATTCAGACAAGTAATACTCAATTGTAAAATTAAGGGGAGGGGCTTAAATATATATCGAGTTTCGTATTATTTACAAGATTGGTTTGATGTACATGGTCAAACAGTCTTTAAGAAAATTGGAAGAATTGGACCAAAGTTACCATTTGGCAAAGGTGAATATTATTAACTATAATTATACATGTACTGTCAACTATGTCTTCAGAATCATATCTTAAAAATCATTTTATACGAATTTGTAGGGACCGCGATGGTTCAATTAGTCAGACGCTTATTTTCTAACCTTGGAAAGTGTCGAGATATTTCCTTCGGATTTCTCAACAAAACGACTATTTGTTAGGATGGTACAATAAATCGTGTGCTACAAGCTGAGTACGTTTAAGATTCGTCGACGGCTAGGATTCATGCCTCTACCAGGGCAAAATGTCCTCATTCCACATTGCATTTCAGGTTGCATTTCATTTAAGAATATGGCATAATAATGTCTTGAATAGTTTTCGAATTTGTTTAGGTTAAAATTCTGAACGGTTAAATGCCCCACAAATGAAAAACGTAATGTTGATATTTTGATATTAATTTGATAATAATTGAGGAGAATGCTCGAAATTTTAATTTTCATAAAAATGAGTATCAAACCGGGTATATCTCTGAACATAGTCGGACACTAGAGCTTCCAGCTGAGCAAAATTTCATTCGTGGCTGTCAGCTCAGCTCGTAGCTCTCGTGTGCGCGGTGTTTACGTAAGGTTTTTTTTATTCGAGGCGTTAAGGAAATTATCTGTCGTGTTTGATAATTTTTTCCTTGAATGAAAAATACCTTACCGTGTGCGCAGTCGAAAGCTCTTAGCTTTCAACTTTCAACTACTCTCTGACCACATTGAGATCTGAATTGAATTTTTTCTCTGATGTCACAAATATTCAAATTATGTTTTTCTATTGCATGCCATGTGTCTTAGAATGCCTTTGGGTCCATGAAAATATATGGTTTGAAAATTTTCATTATAAAATAAATACAGTTCCCTCCTAGAAATTTCAAGTGAAAATGACCCATATTTCGGACTGAAATTTTCCCTCTGTAAAATCATATTTCAAGATAAATATTTTTTTAATAGTTGTCATTTTGATCAACCCAAAGACAATCTAAGACTCTCAGAACTAATTTTGGGTTGATATTTCAATTCATGAAAAAATAATAGGCAAAATGCGATTCTGAGCCCATTGTGGCACGTCATCAAACTAAAAATAGCTGCGCCCATCGGTGAATGTGAGTTTGCATCTGAAGCAATTATCGCAAGGACGCAACAACAAAAGAAGAAGTAATTTGTTCATATTCTGAATCATTCGAAGGGTTGTCGACGTCCGATATTTTGTTTAAGTCACGTTATAATGTCACGTGAGCTTGTTATTTTTAGATATTTATGACTCGACACCAAGTCTATGAAAGCTCCAAGCTTAGCGTGTGCGCGGAAACCGACGAAAGCTACGAGCTGAGCTGACAGCCACGAATGAAATTTTGCTCAGCTGGGAGCTCTCGTGTGCGCTAGCCTTTATGGAAATAAATTAACTTTCTAGTATTTACAGATGAGCTATAATTACTTTGCGTTTAACAAGACATAAAAACTAGTGTTTTGTTCTTTATATTATTGATCGAAAGTCGAAGCCTAGATTAGTTTCTCTAAAATTGTAATAGGAAAATGCACAAAGTATATCAACTTATTTTCTAATCAAAAACGATACACCAAATATTTTTTAACTGATATTCAAGGGGTGGTAAGTTATTATTAGTTGTTTGTATTAAATTATTTTATATGTAAAAATATTCATTCACTGTTCCATTTCCACCTGCAATCAAGAAACAACATTTCATTAGTCTAAAAGATAAATGGCTTACCTTTAGGATGTGAATTTCATTTTCAATGTCATTTTATACCAATAGTAACTATTCCTGTTTACCAATAATATGTATCACTCATCTTAAACTAAAACAGTGTACTTAATATATGCTGCATACATGTCGGCATCGGCATCTGGCTTTCTGAAAGAGTATGTTCTAGATATCTGACTACATAGACTGCATCATAGTTGTATTTTATTGAACCTTGACGTGAACATATCACGTTTTAGATGTGGGGTCTGAAGGTTCAAGTTAATAAGGTTGAGTATGATCCATGAGATTCGTGAGAGATCAGTATTGCTGTGTAAAAGACATCTATCGTGTTATGAGACAGAGTGTTCAGACACAAGGCTACCCTATCATTAACTAATCTATGTACTTAACTTCTTCATCATTATTTGTAAGTATTTACACCTATACTGTGTATCTTCATCATGAACATCTACAACTAGTCTTCATTACCACGAACATATGTAACTAGTCTTCTTTACAGTGAACATATATACTAGTCCTCTTGACCATGAACATCTATAACTATTCTTCTTTAAACCTAGTCTTCTTTACAATGAACATTATATAACTAGTCTTCTTGACCATGATCTATGGAACGCCGTAACTGCCTTATGTTAGTATTTTTGCATTATAAGCATCTTTTTGTATTATCAGCATCATCTTTTCGTATTATCATCTTTTTCTATTATCATCTTTTTGCATTATAAGCATCATCTTTTTGCATTATCAGCATCTTTTTGTATTATCAGCATCATCTTTTCGTATTATCATCTTTTCGTATTATCATCTTTTTGCATTATCAGCATCATCTTTTTGCATTATCAGCATCTTTTTGTATTATCAGCATCATCTTTTCGTATTATCATCTTTTTCTATTATCATCTTTTTGCATTATCAGCATCATCTTTTTCTATTATCATCTTTTTGTATTATCAGCATCATCTTTTTCTATTATCATCTTTTAGTATTATCATCTTTTCCGTGAGTGGCCGTAGGTTTACGGAAATCAACGGTAATCTTCGTAAAAAGTCGACGTAAACAAGATGTCGTAGACTAGATTAATGAGACGCAACTTTTATTTTGTCAAAATGGATACGATTTTAGAAAATGTACACCTTTCATTGTATACGCCTGCCTTTCAAAGAGAAAAAATAACTCCTGATATAGTTTGCTATTTATCCAGATATGATATGGAATGCCTTGGGATATCAAATTCTTCAGATATGATGAAAATCAGAACAGAATGTCAATGAAAGTTGTAAATTTCAGGCCCGTAGCCAGCCAAGTACTTCTAGGGGGGGCAAACGCCCAATCAAGGGGGGCAGTGTTTAGTTACCCCCCCCCCCCCCTCTTTTTCTTTCCCTCTTTGAATATATGTGAATTGTCAATCTTTGCCTGGGTGTATGATTTTCTATAATCTGGAGACCTCCTCTAAAAAATTCAGAAAACTGAAACGTTATTCTCGGTTGAATTAAATGGTTTGTTGTGTAGGAAATGCAGGTTCACAAGAAAAAATGTTGGTAACTAAACGCCCATAAACACTTTTTCCAGACATTTTCTGACTAATTGAAAGTTTATTTGTAAAGGGACTTCAGGGCAACCAGAAGAAAATTTTGAGAATTTTACGCCTCAAAACGCAAATTCCTGACATATTCCTCCAAAATCGTGGTTCAAGATTAATTGTATAGGGTCTGAGGGATCTAGTGTAGAAATATTGTGAGAAATAGATGCCCACAAATGCAATTTCCTGACTAACTTCAGATAATTTTGTGTAGGGACTGTGAGACAACTAGAAAATTTTGAGAATGAGACGCCTGGAAACGAAAATTCCTGACATTCCCCAGCAAATTTGAGGTTGAAAATTATTTGTATAGTAGTGTCTGAGGGATCTAGCATAGAAAATTTTAAGAAGTAAACGCATGTAAACGCAATTTCCTGACATATTCCACCAAAATTAAAGTTCAAGATCATAAATTTTGTATAGGGTTTGAGGGACCAAGCCTAGAAATTTTGAGAAATATATGCCAATATCCTAACGAACTTAAGGTTTCCTTTGGACTGTAAAACCATAAGATTTTGTTAGAATTAGACACCTGGAAAACGTAAATTCCTAACATTTCCCACTGAATTTACGGTTTAAGATTATTTGTGTGAGATCTGCGATATCTAGAAAATTTTAAGAGTTAGATGCCTGGAAACACAATTTTCTGACATTTCCCAGCTAATTTAAGGTTCAAAATTATTTGTCTCTTAGAAAATTTTGAGAATAAGATGCCCGTAAACGCTATTAGGTGACATTTAACGTCGAATTTAAGGCTCAGAATTATTTGTTTTTTAAAAAAAAGACTCCCCTAGACTCAGTAAAATGAATTAAAGCATTAAAAAAAATGTAACAATTGACATTTTTTTTAGGGGGGGCAAGATTGTAATTAGGCCCCCCTTGGCTACGGGCCTGGTAAATTTTCTAAAATGGTATCCATTTTGACAAAATAAAAGTTGCGTCTCATTAACCTAGTCTACGACATCTTGTTTACGTCGACTTTTTACGAAGATTACCGTTGATTTCCGTAAACCTACGGCCACTTACGGAAAAGATGATAATACTAAAAGATGATAATAGAAAAAGATGATGCTGACAATACAAAAAGATGATAATAGAAAAAGATGATGCTGATAATGCAAAAAGATGATAATAGAAAAAGATGATAATACGAAAAGATGATGCTGATAATACAAAAAGATGCTGATAATGCAAAAAGATGATAATACGAAAAGATGATAATACGAAAAGATGATGCTGATAATACAAAAAGATGCTGATAATGCAAAAAGATGATGCTTATAATGCAAAAAGATGATAATAGAAAAAGATGATAATACGAAAAGATGATGCTGATAATACAAAAAGATGCTTATAATGCAAAAATACTAACATAAGGCAGTTACGGCGTTCCATAATGATCAACTATAACTAGTCTTCTTTACCATGAACATAATTATAAGTACATTTAGTCTTCTTTACCATGACTTTTTTTTAAAGTGAATAGAACAATAGAACTAGACAAAATACGCAATGCTTATTGCAACATTATTGCAACTGAAGGACTTTAAACAATTATTGTTACGTGTCTTAAGTGTTAATGTGCGGGAATGATTTGGTCTTGAACTTATGTAAACAGTCTTTAGAAGTGCTAAAACTAATCGAAAATCGAAAAATCTCTTGAAATATACCCAATACAGAAATTCCTTCTTTTATCTTTATTTTTTGGTGACATTTTTTTCCTTTCCTAAAAATTAAGCTCCCAAATATTTTTAGTGTTGGTCTAATATAATATCGAAAGGCAAAAAATAGGCAAAAAAGCTCGCAAAAATTAGATAAGGCCAATGTCGCAGTCCTGGCAAAAGTTTACTTATTGTACACTGAATGGCACTTGCCCGTCGTTAGAGATATGTGTCGTTTAAACTAAAAATATCCAGCTGTTAATTTTTAAACGCTAGAAATATTTAAAAACCTTACGTAAGGTTTTCAAAATCGTTATGCTTTCCGGACACTGTTAGAAAACTACTTTACAGATCTGTACAGAACGCCTTACTGTAGTGTATTTTAAAGGTTATTATATCGTAATATAGAATAAAAGATAATCAAACAGTTTTGATATAAAAATAGTGGTTCAAAATTTGATTAAATTAGCTTACCTATCACAAGGAAAAACAATTGTTCGTAACTTCAATGTACCAGATATCATTCAAAACCAAACGTTTATCAAAACTAAACTTCTTGTCCAACTACCTCCAGCAAAGTACATGTATATGAAAAAATAGGGTTTTTAATTTTGTTTTAATGTAAAAAAAAATGTTGTAAATCCATGTAATATGTATAGTAGGAATTTGCGCCAGTCATCTATTTCTATCTATAACATATCTTAAATGTTCATATTGATAGATTCGAAACTTCAGATATACACATCGGCCTCTTGGAGCTGATCATTGAAAGAGAAACTCAATTTGATTGCTATTTAATGGCTTACCTTTCATAAATCTGTTATTCAAACTTTTTAATAAACATAACTTATGTTCAAAACTATAACGAACTGTGCCTCGAACATTCATGACAACTTTCAATTGTCGCCATCAGTATATAATGAAATTAAACGTATATCATTTTAAAATGTTTGGAACTAGAACTTTCCTTTTCTGCATCTGTTTCGGATGAACGCCATACAGTGTGCAATGGTGGAAATTTCGTTAGGGCACCTCTTTAATTTCGGTTCCAGCTTTAAGACCTTTTGAGAGCACAGAGCAAGTAGCACAAGCAGCCTCGGTTTATTGTCTCGTCCAAATCTCGAGTCATGCTTGCATGAATGAATGGATGAATGAATGAATGAAAAGGAACATAATTTCAAATGACTTACCTTTCGAAAAACTTTAAAAATTGAAGGCTAATGCACAGTATTTCTTTAATAAGTAAAATTCTCTTGGTATTCGACATCCATGTCACAGTCAATAAAAATAAAAATAGATAAAATGGAATAGAGTTCTCGACATGATACTACAAGAGCTCATTTGCGGTTGGTTTAAAAATAAGATTAGCGTCTTAAGAATGAATTAAAGAATGAACTCTGCATCTGTTTAGGATGAACGCCATAAGTGTGCAATGGTGGAAATTTCGTTAGGGCACTTCTTTAATTTCGGTTCCAGCTTTCAAGGCCTTTTAAGATACTACAAGAGCTCATTTGCGGTTGGTTTAAAATAAGATAAGCGTCTTATGAATGAATGAATGTGTGAATGTGTGAATGAATAAAAGAATGAATGAATGACTGAAATATTTCAAATTGCCTACCTTTAAACTTTATTTCATGACGTTCAATACACACTATCTAGTTTCAAAACTTATCTTCACGTGCCCTACAACAACAAATGTAGTGTTATCAAGAATGTTGTGTTTTGTGGTCAAAGGGGGATAATTACAATTTTGTGTGGTCTGTAGTAAAGACCATTTTGAATGTGAACTGAGTGTACAAATGACGGGTTGCTATCGTGATAGTTCCGTGTCGCTACGTGGCGGTTCATACTATTTCGTATCAGACCGTTCTCATTCGTAATAATCCTTACTTATACCGTAGCAAACCACTGTTTATCCGCCGTACATACGCCCCTACACGTGTCGTTGCGTATTTAACCGTGTCATTTCCGTATTAAACCGTGTCTACCCTTGGTAGATACGTCAAAACACGTAGACACGCCGTTGTGCATCCGCATTGGATCCGTATTGGATCCGTATCTGACTACGGAAACTGCATTTCCGGGATCATCCGTGATATTTAATCCGTAGTGGAACCGGCGAGGTGATCCGTGAATGTGTGACTGGGGTATTATATAACTAGAGGGAGTCATAAGAAATGTATTGGTTCTTTAATTTCATAAATTGACCATATTGTGCCTGTACAACGGGTGTTATTACAATGTATAACATTGTTCGTGACATTTCTTACTATTTATAAAAGGTCAATTTACATCACGAAGACAATACTATAGGTCACTGGTTAGCTTACTGGTCATGTTCCTTCAGCAACGTATGTAAGTACTTTGGCTCCAATAATCGTTTGACCTACAGACCTTTAACAATTTGTATCAATTAACAAGGGATGATGTTTTTTGTCCAAAAAAAAATAACTATTATGGTTAATGGGGGAAAAAAGTCGAATTTCACTTGAATACATCAGCCGGTAGCCATGTGTCGTGGGTTCAAATCTCCTTCAAGATTAGATCATAATTACTAGAAATTGATAGTGCTTTCGAGAGTTTTAGTATGTCTATGCCTATAGAATATACTCATCCAGTCCTCAAATTCAAAATGATAAGCGTAAAAAGAAGAGTTTTACAAAAGTGGCAACTTAAAGGCATACCTTCACAATTTTTCAACCGTCCATATCTGTTCATCGGGAATATTGGTCACAGTTCGTAAAATTTGGATTTTAAACCAATTTCAAGTTTGCATCTGTTTAGGCTGCAGGTCATACAGTGTGCAACGGAGGATATTTGCCAGGACACTATAGCCTTCCTAGAATCCCACTGTCAAAGCTAACTTTTACAAGGCCTCAAGTCATGCCGGGATTCAGTCTAATTAAAATCAGACCCTTATTTCGTTCGTACTTTTTTTTTTTAAATCCGGTTTTTTAAACCCTACCTAACCCTAATGTAGTGGTTAAATAACCGGATTTAAAAAAAAACGAACGAACGAAATTAGGGTCTGATTTTAATTAGACTGGTTTTAAATAAGATTAACTGTGTAAGAATGAATGAATAGAATAATGAATGAATAAAATAATGAATGAATGGCTGAAATATTTCAAATGGTTTACTATAAAGATTAGATCATAATTACTAGAAATTGATAGTGCTTTCGAGAGTTTTAGTATGTCTATGCCTATAGAATATACTCATCCAGTCCTCAAATTCAAAATGATAAGCGTAAAAAGAAGAGTTTTACAAAAGTGGCAACTTAAAGGCATACCTTCACAATTTTTCAACCGTCCATATCTGTTCATCGGGAATATTGGTCACAGTTCGTAAAATTTGGATTTTAAACCAATTTCAAGTTTGCATCTGTTTAGGCTGCAGGTCATACAGTGTGCAACGGAGGATATTTGCCAGGACACTATAGCCTTCCTAGAATCCCACTGTCAAAGCTAACTTTTACAAGGCCTCAAGTCATGCCGGGATTCAGTCTAATTAAAATCAGACCCTTATTTCGTTCGTACTTTTTTTTTTAAATCCGGTTTTTTAAACCCTGCCTAACCCTAATGTAGTGGTTAAATAACCGGATTTAAAAAAAAACGAACGAACGAAATTAGGGTCTGATTTTAATTAGACTGGCCGGGATTGAACATCGGACAAGCGTCTTAAATGAATGAATAAATAAACTATAATTTTAAATGGCTTATCTTTCTAAAATCTACTTGAAACTTAAGGCCAATACACCGTATTTCTTTCATAGCCTAACTTCACTCGACATCCATGTCACAGCCAATGAAAATAAAACTAAATCAAATAGAGTTCGGCATGATACTACAAGAGCTCATTTCCAGTTGGTTTTAAATAAGATTAACTGTGTAAGAATGAATGAATAGAATAATGAATGAATAAAATAATGAATGAATGGCTGAAATATTTCAAATGGTTTACCTTTAAACTTTATTTCATGACGTTAAATACATATCATCGTGTTTCAAAACTAAACTTCACGTGCCCTACAACAACAAGTGTAGTGTTATCAACAGCGTTTACTTGTGGTCAAAGGGGGATAATTTCAATTGTGTGTAGTCTGTAGTAAATACAGATATAAGCTGTTGATTGAGCCTATGCCTGTCTTTCACGGCTTATTATTTAAATGTTTAGTTTAAGGCACCTTAATTTCAGGAAAACTATTATAACCAACACCGGTTAAGTCAAATGGCAATACACCAGGGTGTGGATTAAGCGGTGACGTGGGGGGAAATCTTCTTCTAATTGAACTAAGAAAAGGGGGGCGAAGAGTCTTGGTTCACCATAGAATTTGGTTCAAAAGAAAGTATTTCTGAAGAATTAAATGTTTTTCAGAGTCGGAAATTTCAGTACCAAACCGCAAAATATGGCTCAGAATGCACAAAATTTAGACCATTTTTCCATTTTTTCTCTAAGATGGAACCTTGTGTTCGAACTCACGACGTACTTTGATTCTAGAAACCATCCTGGTTTTTGAACAAATCCACGCACAATATACAACTTATTTACATTGTAACAAGTTAAATTCAAAGTATCGATTAGAGTTGATAGAATTGTTAATATACGTGTTTCGGATATAAAATCCTCATCAGGACAGCTGGTTATGGAAAATGTAAAACGCAATTATTTGACGACTGCTATATCAGTCTTTTTGTAAAGAATTAAAGGATTATCTAAATTTATATAAAACAAACCCACGTCAAGGTTTTCTGAAAAAATACAATTTCGATATCAAAGTAGTCGGACACGGGGCCTATCATACGAAACTTCGCATCTTTCCTAGCTCCGTATGTGTCGCAGATAAAGACACGAACCTAATCACCAGCCATGACACCAACGATATTCGTTGAACGATAAAGTATGCATCAAATTTAATATTAAAACGTCTAAAGGATATCAATAAGTTCTTAAATGCTAAAAATATTCCCAAATTTAATAGTGTGTTTTTACTGAAGAAGTTGCAGTACAGAACTCTTTTTAATAGCGGAGGCGTTTTTGAGTAACGAGACTAGAAACCGGAAAGACGATTAAAGACATTTCGCACCATAAGTCTGCTTAAATTTTTATTCTTATTCACTTAGTATGGATCAAATAAAATACATTCTCTTCATATGTGTTTGTATAAAATTGGTTTGCATGGTGTGGAATATGGAAGCCAGAACAGCCCAATATTACGACTTCTTAATCCTTAATCCTTAGTTCTTAATGCTTAATTCCTATTCCTTCATTTGTAGGTCATTTTCAACATTTGTTTCACAAAATCAATATTTGTTCACAAAAATCATCATTTGTTCATAACGGATAATTTGCCAATTTGTTTTAAATATTTTCTACTTCTATCAAATATTAAATAATTTTTGTTTAAGTCCTTCTACAATATTTATAAACTTAAACACAAGTTCCACTTTACATTTCTCCAATAACAAATCATCAGAAACAAATCTTGCGAAACATTTCGGGAGCCGCGGTGGCTCAGTGAGTTGGACGCTTGCTCGCTAACCTGAAGGTCCAGGGTTCAATCCCGGCATGGGTCGAGATGATCCCTTCGGATTTTTCAACCCGGTTTCCCCCTGTCAGTGATGCAGGTTGGAGGGGCTGATATGGAAAAGCGTCTAGTCGTTCGGATGGGACAATAAACCGAGGCCCAGTGTGCTATTGGCTGTGCACGTTAAAGATCCCTCGACAGTTGGAAATCGAAAATAAGAGCAGGCTAATGCCGCTGTCCTGGCAAAATTTCCCTCATTGCACACTGCATGGCGTTTGTCCGTCCTCAATTAGCCCATATAGGTGCAGAAAGTAGGACGTAAAACTTCATTCATTTCATTTCATTTGCGAAACATTTCATCAAATACATTTCTTGAATATAAAAAGCGCCACCTGTCTTCAAAATAGTGTGCATTGAAATTATGACGACAAGCGGCGCTGATGGTTGTAAGGCGGACCCAAGCTAGCAAACATAGTTATCAGCCATAAACTAAAAGATTGCGGGCACCGAAAAAGCTGACGAAATTGGTCGTTTAAGTATTCCCAACATTGTATTTTTATGTATTTATATGTATTTTTATGTATTTATATAGTTTTATGTCATTTTATGTATTTGGTTTTTTTATGTTTGTATGTTGTCCAATCAGGGCGAACAATACAATAAATATCTATCTATCTATCTATCTATGCAGGCCCGTAGGAAGCAATTTCATATTGGGGGGGGGGGGGGAGGGGTCAAATTGTGCAAAAACTCATTCTCAAGGATGGAGGTGCCGAATTCAAGGCTGCTCTTGCCTATATAATGCAATTTTGATTTTACTGGACCCAGTACATATCAGTAACGTCTTGTTTTATCTTGAAATAAAAATGTTTTTTTATTCCTTCAGTCATTAATGTCAAAATTATTAGGGGGGGGGGTGGAGCAGTTCCTACGGGCCTGGTAGGAGGACGTGAAATTTTAAGATTAAAATACACTCATATATGATGATACACTCATAAGACCAACAATGAAGTCAATACTTGGAAATATATATACTTTCTTATACTTGGGATTTTCTTTTGGGAACAAATTTATGTTGTTACAACACATAGTGTCCGAAAATTTAATTTTTCAAGAAAAAATGCGATAAAAACATCATTTTTGGAAGTCTGGAGGGACGAGCTACAATTTTTTTTCGAGAATTCCCTGAAACGCGATTGCCTGACATATCCTAGTCAATATTTGATTCAAGATTATTTGCATATAGTCTGAGGGATCTTGCCTAGAAATACAGGTTATCTTTCGCATGTTCAGGATTATTTATCTTAAACAAAGAGTGCCCTTGACTACTTAAATTTAAATATAGATTTTAATTACTCCACCCTTTTTGGTTTTAGGCCTGACAAGAAAAGAAACGTTTTTTTAACCCCATAAGCAATGCCACTTTTAGACCAAGCTTAATATCAATATAAGCTTAAAATTTTTCCGATTCTACTATGTGCAGAATTTGTGCTTTCAAACATTCTTTATTTGTTAACATTTGCATTATGTCGGTAAAAAAAAAACCGGAATTCCACTTTGTTTTCTAATTTACGTTAGCATTACAGTATTTTTCTTGAAAATTTACGTTCACGGACACCAATTCCCTCTGGATGAAATCCCTGTAAATTTCCATGAAGTGTCCGCCGTTTGTGGCTGATATATAATGTCTGCTAGCTTGATTCCGGCTGACAACCATCAGCGCCGCTTGTCGTCATAATTTCAATGCACACTATTTTGAAGACAGGTGGCGCTTTTTATATTCAAGAAATGTATTTGATGAAATGTTTCGCAAGATTTGTTGGGCAAGATTTGTTTCTGATGATTTGTTATTGGAGAAATGTAAAGTGGAACTTGTGTTTAAGTTTATAAATATTGTAGAAGGACTTAAACAAAAATTATTTAATATTTGATAGAAGTAGAACATATTTAAAACAAATTATAACTTGACAAATTATCCATGATGAACAAATGATGATTTTTGTGAACAAATATTGATTTTGTGAAACAAATGTTGAAAATGACCTACAAATGAAGGAATAGGAATTAAGCATTAAGAACTAAGGATTAAGGATTAAGAAGTCTTAATATTGGGCTGTTCAGGCTTCCATAGTGGAATCCATCTTGAAACTTTCGGTTTGTTTACATGGAGTCGTTTCGTCTCACTTCTGATCTCCGAGAGAGAAATGTCTACGCGTGAACTATTTAAAACATGGTTGGTCAAGAGTAATATCTCCGATAGGTACAATTTCTCTGTTGATCAGAATGGGGGCCTATGAGCAAAGTGATCGAGGCATTGTCACCAACGTGAAACTACAGGTCTCAACTCGAATTGACAATAGCTCATTTCATGCTGCCGACACGTAGTTTTAAAGAAATATTTATAGTAAATGGATGCATTTCAAAGAATGAACGAAATAACAACAGCACATTTCGGACTAAGTTCCTATGGAACAATCTTCCAAAGTATATCAAGGATTGTGATATTTTAATCACAAAAAAAAAAATGTTTAAAATTAAAACTTTTTAGACAATCTTTTACATGAAGAACGCTTTTACTGTTTACTATTTTAAGACCTAAACTTCATAATATGGGAGCTGAAATTTACATTGCCCCCGGGCGCCAAAATACCTAGAGCCGCCATTGATTTGGACTACGACCATTCAGAACCCAAGCTGTATCTTTGTTAATCGAGACAATTGTGACTTTTATGAAAAGTGGTACAAATAGTGACTTTCGCAAAGCTGGAAGATCTAATACGACATTTTAGCTCATATGTTGCGAACTCAAAGTTTTTAATTTTTAAATTTTTGGCAGCAGATAATCTATGCAATTATCAAACACTTCACAAAAAATGAATTTTCAAATCGCCGATTTTTTGCCCAAAATTGCTGATTTTTGTCAAGGTAGATACAAGTAATTCCAAATAAACCATGACTCTTAGGTTCAGAATGTGCCGCATGATTAGACCAATTATCACCAATCAGTTTTAATTGAGCTGAGAATAGTTTTTCGAATTTAAAGATAATGGTAGGGTATATTGTTGAGATTGGTTGAAGAATTAGAACGACGGAATATTATGGAATGAAACATTTCAACTTTAAAGGGATATGCTCACTAAATGTTCAAACACTAAAATTTTTGTCTCAGAATCTGTAATTTTTTAGCTATTCTAATCCATAATAATGTTCACTACTCTCCAATGAAATATAAGCCTTCAAATCCCTGTGTAGCCATAAGCGTTTGAAAGTAAAAAATACGACTCGTCGTTTAGTAATACTATGCCTTGTGTAGAAAACACAAATACAGAAAATGAAAGATAAATGTTTAGGTAGGGATATAATTGAAGCGATTTTTGTGCAGTTATATTACCTTTGGACAGGGGCGGTAAAACGCTGTATCGTTCGGTAAAATGCTGGACCTGTCGGTTAAACCGAGAGAGTTAAAACCTTGTTATCGGAAAAATGTTGATATCCATTAAAGGTGATTTTTACTGAACTTGTCGGTTAACGAGGAATTGGTCGATAAAAACCGTTAAGGCTGGACCTGTCGGTTAAACCGATTGGTTAACCGAGAGAGTTAAAACCTTGTTATCGGTAAAATGTTGATATCCATTAAAGGTGATTTTTACTGAACTTGTCGGTTAAACGAGGAATTGGTCGATAAAAACCGTTAAGGCTGGACATGTCGGTAAAACCGATTGGTTAACCGAGAGAGTTAAAACCTTGTTATCGGTAAAATGTTGATATCCATTAAAGGTGATTTTTACTGAACTTATCGGTTAAACGAGGAATAGGTCGATAAAAACTGTAAATGGCTGGAGCCTTTGCGAAAACTGGTTAGTTAACCGAAAGAGTTTTTTTTAGTGAATAAATATATATGTGTGTAAATTTCCAAATGTTATTAGGGCTTAATCCCTCCAATCTGCTTTTTTCATAGGGTTCAGTCCGTCCAAATCGCTTGCTGTTCTAAAAGGCCAGATTGCGAGGAAATTAAATCAAATTTTAAAATTTTCTTGTGATACAATGCCCCAAACCGTATTCACTAGGTGTCCGAATTATGTTCGAAAAGGCATCAGATGCAAGGAACTCGGACCTAATTTTCAAAATTTCGTTGAGTTCAATGCCTCCAAACCCTCTTCAAATGGGAAGTCGTTCTCTAAGAGAATTCTGTTCGGAAAGTCATCAAATGCAAGGAAATGTACCTTAATTTTCAAAATTTTCTAGTGATACAATGCCCCAATTCTGTTCGGAAAGGCATCAGATGCAAGGAAATCGGACCTAATTTTCAAAATTTTCTTGGAGTACACCTACAATCCTCCAAATCCTCTTCAAATGTGAGGTCGTTCTCTATGAGAATTCTGTTCCGAAAGGCACCAGATGCAAGGAAATCAATCATTTTTCAAAATTTTCTTTCGGTGCAATGCCTCCCAACCCCTTCAAATCTAAGCAGACCCCCCCCCCCCCCCCCCCCCCTCTCTTCCGTTTACATTTGCTTCCTACCGCCCTGTGTATAATATGTAAAATTTAGTGCCAGTTGGGTATTTTTCCTCTGAAAACCACGTGATCATCGGTAAAACATGGACCTTACACCCCCCCCCCCCCCCCACCCCAGTCAAATTGGTCACGCTACGCCCCTGCCTTTGGAATCTATTTAATATATATTCACATGTTCCTTTATCAACGGTTATCATTTGCTTTCTAATGCCAATGTCTAACGTTGCTGAAGGAACATGATATATTCAAGATATTCCCCTTTAATCAATATTTTATAACTATTTTAATATAACCAATTTGGTTTTGGTTTTTAGACTTTTATATGTTTTACAGAATGTGATATTAGCGCCACGGAGCAGTATTTTTTGCTGGATTGTAGGCGCTCTACAAATGAATTATATTAATAAGTTCCTATATTTTTAAATTAAAAACTACATGACGATAAATGTTGCAAGCCCATAAATAAATTAATAATTATAACAAAAAAAACAAAATGAGAAATTTCAGATGTTTCGGACTATACTTTTGTAAAATTCAAAAAAGCAGAAATGCTTTCAGATCAAAATCTGCCTTCGGTTCATAAATGCTTGAAATGGCTTACCTTTACTTTCAAAACTATTTTAAAACGTTCAATACACAGAATTATGTTCTGATATTTGTATCATCTACACTCTACAGCGTCCATTTTATCTAGCACGTGCAGCTCTACTGAATTTGCATGTGGTCAAAGGGGGGTAATTTTAATATTGTTGTTTGTAATACAAACTTTGTCATGCATCTTTTTAACCCTTTTCAGTTATTTTTTTAAATAAATCACAAGTATTATTTTTTAAACAATTTTGAATATAAAACTTAGTTTTTTTTAAGGGGTATGTCTAATATTTGGGCGGGAATTTTTGACCCAAGTATAGGCCTATCAGTAATGTTGTCCAAAACTCACTGTCATATGTTGAGTCTTGTTTATCAATAATTATGATCTGATTTTAAAGTTAAAAATACATCTCTATACATTTTAGTAAAACTTATAGAAAACACATTTATTGAAATAAAGAGCAAAATTTATGGTATAAGGTATAATTGAACGGATATGCGACTTTTAAGCAGTTTATTATATTTAATGTCATCACTGACAGGGGGTCGAAGGTATCATCTCGACCGATGATTTCCCATCCCTAAGACCCCAGGCACTTCAACTAAGACAAAAAAATCAAAATCAGAAAACTTTCGTTCTAGGCCAAAAATTGTCCGACAGGTCCGTACCTGTCGAAAAATGCCCAAAACAGACAAAATGCTCTCACCTCCGAAGTATACAAGCTAGAAAGCTCAAATTTTACAGACAGATCGGGATGGCCAATCTGGACCTAGAACAGAAAACATAATTCAATTATCTCCAATACTTTTGGAATAATGGCCATTTTCCTGTTTTTTGGCCCCTGCTCAAAAGTGCTATCAGCCAAAATGCTCAAAGTTGGTTAGAAAAGCTCAAATCTTCTGATTTCCCATCCCTAAGACCCCAGGCACTTCAACTAAGACAAAAAAATAAAAATAAAAAACTTTCGTTCAAGGCCAAAAATTGTCCGACAGGTCCGGACCTGTCGAAAAAATGCCAAAAACAGACAACATGCTCTCACCTACAAAGTATACTAGCTAGAAAGCTCAAATTTTACAGACAGATCGAGATGGCCAATCCGGACCTAGAACGAAAAATAGTGATGGCCATCGTAATACGCCCACTTTTATAATGGCAGCCAATTCGTCCGGGGTGTTGACAAGAGTTGTCAGTAAATGAAAGATTCTGAGAATGACATTTTCTCTAAAATCAAGGGCAATAACCTCATTATGTTAAATATTTTTTGATCTGTCTGAATTTCAAAAGGGTTTATCCATGGATGATTACAAACATTCACACCAAGTTTAATCGAAATCCATCAAAAAACCAACTCCCTATTGTGTCCACAACATATTTTCAAAAGCAAGGGCAATAACCCATGAAATATTTTTTGATTTTCAATAGGGTTCATCCTTGGGTGAAAGTTCGTTTCAAGCTAGGCTGATAATGCAAACTTAAAAGTTGTTCAAACGCACTATAATATATGTTGTAGGTTTGGCAATTTCAGAATTCGTAAGGTCTTGAACAGTTAAATATCTTTTCTCTTATTTTAATATTAGCAATTAACATCGTCTCTTTTTTATTCATGTAGGGAGGGGCGTATTCTTCAAGGGGCGTTGTTAAAATAATACTTCTATTTACGTAAGTATTTATTGTGTTTTATGTTTTTCTTGCTAAAGGGGCGTGTTTATAAAAGGGGTGCGGCTTAAACGACATTGTAAGTACATTTGTAGGTTAATAGATCCTTTTTTACAAACATGACGTCATATGCTTGGATACGAGACAATGGTGATCGTAACGTGAAAGTCCGATAACCTTGAATAAGTCATTTTCAATCATATTACAGTAAATGGGTGCTGGTGCTGATAATCCGGAAAAGATCATTGCCAAGAGGTTTGGCTAAGGACTAGTAGAGAGAAAGGAACCTAAGTTTTAACCTTTTAAAGTATAGATGTTTCTTTCTTTCATGATAGTACAATAACTTGCTCATTCTTCAGTTGAAGGCAAATCTCGAATACACAAAGTGAGGCCTTAACGCAAATGGATTATGAAGGAAGATATTTCAGATCCGAAGTCACACTTCAGTGGAATTAGTTCCAGAATTAGTTCCTTTTCGTCTTTGTCAGGCGAAAAGGTGTGGGTTCAAATGCTTCCGAATGCAAGAGAAATTCTAGAAAATGATAACGAATGCATGTAGTGCTTTCGAAAATCTCAATCGCCCTTCAGTTTCATCCGCAATCACGCAAAAAGAAAATAATTACGAATGATGCTTTCGAAAATCTCAACATCAATTATACAACACTCAAGAAGACGCGCTTCGGCTCGGAAGTAGTTATTTGCGATTACTTTAAAAACTTGTGTCAATGAGATTTGGTATTTTTCATTTAAAAAAAAAACCAAAAGAAAAAAAATTAAGCAACATTTTAAGCGGAAATATTTGCTATTTTAAAGGGGAATGTTCAGCATTTTTGAGAATCGATTTGGGCCTTAAATTTATGTAACTTCAGATTTATTGGAATTGCCAAAAAACCGTACAAACACTTCAGTTATGCCCGTACCTTAACAGTTGTCTTTCATTTTCTGTATACGATTGTGTTTTCTATAAAAGTCATAGTCTTACTAAATGACGAGTCGTATTTTTGACTTTCAAACGCCGATATTTATGGATACACGGGGATTTGAAGGCTAAAATTTGGCTTTAAGCTTATCTTATCCGTAATAATGTTCAAAACTCTCTCTCTCAAAATTTAAGGTCCAGGATTTCTGGAGGCTATTTCATTTCATGAAAATTCCACTTTAAGCGGATATATCTGCTTTATATAATGATACGCCTCTTTCGAAGTGAAGACAAATACAATTTTCATAGTATTGGCTGGGTCTCAAAACAAAGACAATAAAAATCGGCTTATACTATTCACTTTAGTCAAAAATTACAATATTTATGCTAATGTCATTTTATTTCATATTTTCCCCACCTTGGGCTAATGAAGGTGGCTACGCTATGCAATTCGGAAATTTTACTGAAAATCGTCAATACAGGTTACGTTTTCAAAACTAAAAGTTAAGCATCCATATTATCTATATTGAAATGAAAGTCATACTTTTCTGCACTTGATGCAGAGTAAACACCATGTAGTGTGTAATGGAGGAAACATGTATCAATATAAACGTAATGAAATTAATGCCAAAATTGCAAACACTGATAATGGGTTAACTAACAATTAATATGTGAATAAGTAAGTGAAAAATATCTAAATGTATGATACTGGCTTACCTTCTTCAAAATAGTTTAAAACTAATCTTTACTGGGCTGGGACACAAATAAATAAAATAGCACTTTCGTCGAGCTCATTTTCAGCTTGTCTGAAACGAATGTATATTGAATGAATGAATGAATGAATGAATGAATGAATGAATGAATGAATGAATGAATGAATGAATGAATGAATGAATGAATGAATGAATGAATGAATGAATGAATGAATGAATGAATGAATGAATGAACATGATTATTCTAATAAATGAACAAGCGGTATGTGTGAATGAATAAACAAATACATAATTGAATGAATGAATGAAAAATGAATGTTTTAACGGACTTAACTTTCGCAAATCTGTTTTACATGGCCTTTAAATACACACCATTTCTTTCAACGAACAAATAGTTATGTCGCTTAAGGGTATTGATTGGGCTAGCGTTCGAGAAAAAAACCACGAGATGGAAGTTTTGCGAATTACTTATTATTTTTGGGCTCAGATTGTAGATAATTATTATTACTTTATTTGTAACCTATATAGAATGAAAAAAAACCGACAAGAAATTAGGTATTTTGTTAGTTTTTGCTAAAAAATTAGGAAAAAGTAGCAAAATGTGTCCCGGTTGATACAAGATTTCTCGGCCATTTTTTATTGGAAAATTATGATCTTGGTCTTGATTGAAAGCTTATTCAGTAAGAAAGAAACGTACAGAGAGTTTTTTCGAAAATTCGAATTAGTGTGGCCCCTGGAAAATGTTTGCCATACCTACAAATACATTTTCGTAAATTTTCGTATTTCCATGGTAACCACGAAAATAATATTTATTTTTGAAAAATCGCTCTGTACGATTCTTGGCAATGTAATTGTCTACATTTATGCCAAGTTTGATGTAGATTGATCCATTCACATTTTTTTAAACTTGTATCAAAGGTTTGAAATGAAATCAACCTTAAACTATCGAGAAGGACCCCAAATCATCAAAAAATGCACAACAAGTCTCAAGAAATCATTATTTCATATACTTATCCCATTTTTTCATAACGTGAAATAGCCCAATTAACACCCTTAAAACAAACAAGTTAGTGTTCATTAATCGACTTTACTTGTGGTCAAAGGGAGATAATTTCGATTTGTTGTGGTCTGTTGCAAACATCAATATAACACAATTTATCATCTCTATTGTATTCATTTTCAGCTTTTATTTGCTTTATTGAAATATTCGACCCGCCCCCCTTGAAAACAAATAAGCACTGTTAAGGTCGACGTTCTATTTGAATTTAACTGTTAAACCAAAATTATCAAACTTGGTCAATAAGAGTTTGTTCATTCTAAGAGGTGATATTGCTTTAAGCGCCACCTCTGAAAATGAACAAAAGATTTAGGTTCTTAAACTTGGCCAATGAGAGTATATAATCAAAAAAGTGTGTACAGTATACAAACATAATCAAATAAACCATAAAACTAAGTAATATTCCATAAAAACTACAGGTTTTTTATTCAAAAATGCTTCATAATAAAACGCTTAATATTTTGTAAATCTTGGAGTAATTATTATATATATGGTAGTTTATCCGATTATCCGACTATGCATTAAAGATATGACACCAGGCAAGTTGCCTTATGAATATAAACTCTTATTCACCAAGTTTGAGAAGTTTGCTTTTTGACCATAATAGACAGTATTATTATGAATTAGATCACTTTTCCCCTTTTCAGCCCCTTTTCAGTTTGTGGCCTTACGGTCATGAATTTGAACATATTGATCAAAACTGAATGAAAAGGGAAGGAAGGAATGCACATTTCACATCACATTTTGTTAAAATACGGGCAATGTATTTAATTTATTTTGTAAACGAACGAGTGTGCTTCGTGTCTGTTTGTGGACAGTGTGTGATGTTGACAGTGTCATTGGCTTAATTTAGTCTTACGAGCTTAAGAGGATTATAAATCAATAAAATCTTTTGTTTGCAAATCATATCCGTAATATTTTGCACATTGTACAGACCTGTCTCGAAATTTAAGAAAATGAATCCATAATAATCAGCGTATTCGTATTCGTATTTCATTATGCCTTATATAGAAAACAGATACACCAAAAATTGATATAAGGGTATAATTGAAGGGTGTGATTTTTGTATAGTTCTAGTACTTCTGAAGGCTATTTACAATACAAGGTTCAAATCGACCCTCGAAAATGCCGAACATTCCCCTTTAATCAAGTTCTTGGAAATAGATCTAACTCATAAATGAATAAATGACCGTTAAATATAGCGTTTTTTTTATGTTACCTGTGTCATATACTAACAGGAGACAAACTACGATCTCATACGAAACTTCACATCTTTCCTAGCTCCGTATGTGACTACGACCTGGGTTTTCAACTGGTTTTCTCAAATGCCCCTGATTACCCTCAAGAAATTGACCTTGTTCACTGAATTGCCATCGAAAACAAGCTGCCCCCTGTCTCCTACGGCTATAATTAGGCCTACTTATTTTTTTAAGACCTATAGCTCAGTTTGTGTCCCTTGGAAAATGTCCAAATGTCCCCAGTCTGGGACATGTCCCCCAAGTTGAAAACCCAGGGACTACGATCTATCAAAATATTACTTATTGAAAATAAATTAACTTATTATACTTATCTTATAAATGTACTTTTTTATGGTATAAAGTAATTAAGTCACAGATGTCATATTACTTCTTTTATCATACAAAATAGTACTTACTAATAAAAAGTCTTGGAGCATGATGGTTGTTGTTCAAAGGGAATTCCCCAGTTTAAAGGTCAGGGTCAATGGAAGATTCCATTGTTTTGTTATTAATGATGTTATGACCGATCAAGTTTTAGCCTCAGAACCTGGTATAGTGGAATTTTTCAGCTAACCTTATACGTTATAACCTACGCAATTTCCATCGAAATTTAAAGGGGAATGTTCAGCATATTTAAGGGTCGATTTGGGCCTTGAATATAAGCAAATAGCCTTCAGAAAATCATATAATTCCTTCAATTATATCCCTATCTTAACATTAATCCTTCATTTTCTGTATATTGTGTTTTCTATATAACGCATATAGTCTTACTAAACGGCGAGTCGTAATTTAGACTTTCAAACGCTAATAATTATGGGTACATATAACATGTATGTGTTTGCAGGGGCGCCGGAAGGAAATGTTAGCGACGGGGGCGAAGCTGTGATATAAAGGGCACTATGTGACCGAGCGAAGTGATGGAACCTTCCGGTCTGGGGGTCCGAAAATTTTGTTTATTTTAGAGCTTCTTAGATCACTTCTTTAGGTATACCAGAACGTACGTCATGCCTATATTTTGGGGCATAGGGACAGAACAAATTTTGCTGGAACAAATTTGCTTGAATACTTTGTATTTTTTTTTAAAAAAAAGGGCGAATATGGCACTTATTTTCACTCATCAAGACTAATACCAATATGAAAATATAATACAGGTACATGTACACCTATAGTCTGGATCCAACGCGCTGGTCGGGTTCCTTGGATTTATGGTTAATAGAGGGAAGGGGATGGGGGGTTGGGGAGAGGGTCCGTGAACAACAGCTGACTGCAGCTCTGGGCAGCATGGTTAATATTATCGGGGGGATGTGAGCCCAGTCCAGATAAAATCCCCATTTTCCGTCTTTTGCCTCCGTCGGCTGTAATTATTATGACATAAAAATTGTCCGTGTCTCCGTGACAAAAAGGGCACATGTTCGAACCCCCCCCCCCCCCCCCCCCTGCCACCGTGGTTCCGACGCCCCTGTGTGTTTGAAGGCTTAAATTTCGTAGAACAGTTAGTGAACAGTGAACATATCCCTTTAAGCCTGGGTTTTCAACTTGTTTTCTCAAATGTCCCCGAAAATGCACAAGGAAATGACCATGTCCCCTGAAATGTCCTCAGAAGGCATCGAAAACATGCAATTTCGAAGCAAGATATAGTCACAGCATTTTTCCTTCCTACAATAAGGGGTGACTGAAGTGCTCAGGAAAATTGAGTTTATTCGCAGATTTTTGGCGATGTGCTGAAAGCTTACCCATCAAGAATGCAGATTATGGCAACACAAAATATTACATACTCAGAGAGAAATACCGGTAGTGAATCAATCTTATATATCAATTTGTGTCCCCTGGAAAATGTCCAAATGTCCCCAGTCTGGGACATGTCCCCCATGTTGAAAACCCAGGCCTTTAAGCATTCAAATGCTTGTCTAGCCATAATTATCAGCGTTTTAAAGTAAAATACGACCCGTATTTTAGTTAGACTATGCATTATATAGAAAACAAATTTATAGAAAACACATTCACAGAAAATGAAAGATAAAAATGTCTAGGTAGGGGCATTTCTGGTACTTCTATGGACTATTCAAGGTCAAAATCTACTCCCAAAAAACATTCCCATTTAATAAAAGAATAAAAGGTCCCAAAAGGTTTCTTGGTGCTTGATATAGAGTTGTAATATGTTATGGGGCGTTGTAATGCCGTGAGACTGAATAAATGAAGAATTGATTGAATGAAAACATGAATAAGGAATGATAAGTAAATGACTGCAAACTGAATGAATGAATGAATGAATGAATGAATGAATGAGTATAATATATAAAAAATGAAAGATTGATTGAATGAAGAATTCATTGAATGACAACATGAATGAACGGATGACTGAACATATAACGGATGAAGGATTGAAGACTAAAAATTCAATGAATGAATGGATGAATGAATGAGTATATATAAAAAATATGAAAACATGAATGAACGGATGACAACAATTAATGAATAATATCGAAAGAAGGCCAATACATGGGCAATTGACGTTCTGTCAATGATAATAAAATAGGGTGAATGTTAAAAAATAGTGTCTACGTAACATATATAAGAGAAGGTGTCCAATGGCTTACAGGGCACGAATGTAAACAAAGCCGTTTATTTGTGAAAGGCAACTGCTTTACTTTTGCGGTTTTATTGGGCGTCAAAAACCTGTGGCCAATAGATCTGAGAGAAAAACATTTAAAACCTAAATCCTAATGCGGTTTATTAAAGTTTAAATTTGATTACCTGTTTTATAACGTTTCTTATCATAGAATTATGTACAAAAATTGATACATCAACGGTATCCATTTTATTCATTAGCACGTTCAGAATTTGCATGTGATCAAAGGGGGATAATTCTACGTTTGGTTCATTTTGCCGCATTGCCTAACTTGCCGCATCGTGCTAAACTGCACAAAAACGTCTTGTAAAACGAAACTAAAGGTTTCTGATAGAATCTGGAATGGTCATGAAATATCAATTTTCTGTTGTCCAGCATCGATTTCCTTTATATTTATGATTTGAACCTGTTAGGAAAAACGAAACTATAATTTAATGGTAAAAATCTTGAATAAAATTAAAACCAAGTACAACCGGTCAGAATCGTAATTCAAAATACATAAACTTACTTTCCCAGGAAGTAGTTTCAAGACTTCAGAATCTTTTCTTTTCGTTTTACAAGGCGTTTTGTGCAATTGGACACGATGCGGCAAGTTAAGTAATGCGGCAAAACGAACCCATCGGAAATTCTAAGAAATTCACATTCAGTACTTTGGCTTAATTTTATCAGTAACAATGTTCACAACATCAAGATTTAAGCCTTCAAATCAAAAGGCATACTCTTATAAAACAACACGTTTCTGGTACCATTTTCATTAATTCCCAACAAAAATAGACCTTGACTATTCACTCTAGAAATAGTATATGTTCTAATTTGCCCAAGGCCACAAAGTATTGCGGAATGTTCCAGACTGCAAATGTGACACTAAAAAGGTTATCGAAAGAGCCAAAAATTGTCGGAGAGTGAATTTTACAATCTTAGTTTATAAACGTTTAAGATTGATTTTGTCTACCTGTTTTTATAATGTTCTTAACACAGAATACAAATCATATTTTTTTAAATGGCATTTAGCAATTGTAAGCACAATATATAGATACAGCTTTATGGAACAACAATCACTGGTTAAAGTTTCATGCAACGTTTCGACGTGTTTCCCCCCGTCGTCTTCAGGCATATAATGATAAAAGTGATAGGCAAAGGTATATATACATTCAGCTATTATCATAAAGAAAACACAGGACATAAAAAGTGGTTTATTAGTACATATATAACTTAAATTGATACAAAAACAGGCATGATTACTAAAATAACATACATATACTAATAGAAAAAGATTCACTTAACTAAATTGAGTGAAAGGTGACTAAAGATTAAATAAACAACAACAGTTATTTGTTAAACCAATTTATTAGAGAAAGGGGAAAGTTGGGTAAAACTGGGGGTTAAAATGTTTTATTAATAAGATAAATGAATACATGAATATGAATATAAAGATTACAGTTGAATAAGTTTATCATATGCATGGGAAAAGCGCAAGCCTTCATCTCTGTTTAGGTCTGGCTGGTATCTTCTGATGTTGATGGCTTCATGGAGTCTTCTGGTTTTATCGATATGCTTGTTGATTGCCAATACCTTGGTGTTGTCAAAATTAATTTTATGCCCCGTCTTTCTTCCCATGGCAAGGTGTTCAGCCACAATGGATGTTTCGTTACTTGGCTTGTCATGATGCTCTTTGAGTCGTACGTCAAGGGGTCTTTTAGTTTCCCCTATATATGTACTACCACACGAGCATTCAACTTGGTAGACACATCCTTTGGGTTTTTGGTTGTTGGTGGGGTTAGATTTACCGTTGGCCTTGAGCACATCTTTAATTGTTGTGTTACCAGAGAAAACTGTTTCAATACCAACTGACTTCTTTAGGATCTTCTTGATTTGGTACGATGCCTTCCCAATAAAGGGAATAACTATGCGGGTAGGTGGTCTGTTAGGCTTAGGCTGCTGGTTGGTTTGTTTAGCCATCAGTGTTGATCTTATGGCTTCATGAACAAAAGTAGCAGGATAGTTATTGTGCCAGCAGAATACATTCTTGATGTGTTGTAGTTCTTGTTGGAAATATTCTGGGTCACAAATCCTTTTTGCTCTTCTGACCAATGCTGTAATGGCTGCCCGTTTAACATGTTGGGGGGTGTTAGAGTGGAAATTGACATACTGATCTGTATGTGTCGGTTTCCTGTACACACATGTCTTTAACTGACCTCCTAACCGTGTTATTCGTACATCTAGAAATGGTATTGAGTTGTTTTCTTCGGCTTCCATTGTAAACTTAATCCTTGTATGCTGGGCATTAAGATGCTGTAGAAGTATTGTTGGGTCATCTTCTTCTCTGAGCATAACGAAGGTATCATCAACTTTCCGGAACCAGCAGATAGGAGTGATTGGTGAAGTCGCCATGGACTTTAATTCGAAGTCTGTCATATAGATTTCAGTAATCAGTGGTGACAGGGGACTTCCCATTGGTAGACCGTGGATTTGTTCATAGATCTCATCACCCCATGTGAAATAGGTAGATGACATGCACATCTGAATGAGGTCGACGATGCTGTCTGTAGAGAGTGTGGTATCTAGTGGTGTGTCTAATTTAGATATTTTATCTCTTATGATACTCAGCACATCTTTACATGGGACATTGGTGAATAAGTCGACAACATCATAAGAGTACATTTTCCCTATGTTCTGTAGTTCTTTTAGTTTGGTAACAAATTCTTCTGAGTCTTTGATGAAGGAGTTAGCTGTTTTCCCCAGAGGTGCCAAGATTCTGCTTAGGTGTTGGGCGACGTTATAAAAGACTGAATCCCGAGAGCATATGAGTAGCCGAGCCTTAATTGGGTTTTTATGAATTTTAATTGTTGCTCTGGCATATGGTGGACGTGGGTGTCGGCTTGATCTCAGTTTAAATTTAAGTTGATTGGTTATTTGGTTACTGGATTCAAGTTCATTAAGCTTTTTGTCCAACCTGTCTTTGTGGGTGCTCGTTGGGTTTTTGCGCAGTCTTCTGTAAGTTTTCGCATCACCTAATAGTTCTGTTACAGTTTCTTGGTACTCACGCTTATCCATGATGACTGTGGCTTTTCCTTTATCAGCAGGTAAAATGGCGATGTTATCATCTTTTCTGAGGTCCTGAAGTGCATCACTCTCAACTTTCGTCAAGTTCTTAGGTTGTGATTTGGTTTTAGAGAGGATATCTGTCACTTGGTGTTTCAGGTAGTTGATGTGTCCGCCTGGTGCTAATTGGTGTAGTCCACGTTCTATGTTGACGATGAAGTCATCATGGTTTTGAAGTTTGGTTACTGGGGAAAATTTCAATCCTCGAGATAAGACGTTAATCTGTTCATCAGTAAGGATTTTCTGGCTTAAGTTAATAACAGTTTTTGTGAGGTATTCATTCTTTTGGTTGTTGTTTGGTTTAGATGAATTCTCTGACTGGTTTTTCTGTTTTCTTAAGTTATAGAATTTGGTCTGTTGTGAGTTTTTAATTTTCTTGCCAAGAAGGTCACTAGTCTTCTCTTGCTTAGTTCTCAGGTCTTGGTAGTCATTGGTAGATAGAATATTTTTAACTTCTTGACACTGCTGTTCAATTTGGTTGGAGAGACGTTGTTTATGGTTTCTATGGTATTGAATTCGTTCCTTGACCAGAGCATGACTTGCTCTTTCTAGAATCTTATTGGCTGCTGATGAAATAACTGGCGAACGAAGGGATAACCCCTTAGGAATTAATTTATTGTCCCTACATCTTAGTAAAAAAGTTAAATTGTTGCTAGTTTGAATTAATTTACCTTCACTTTTTTCAATCCTGTTAATGAGTTTATTTGCCACATCTCCATATTGATGACGAATAAAGTTTTTAAATGGCATTTAGCAATTGTAAGCACAATATATAGATACAGCTTTATGGAACAACAATCACTGGTTAAAGTTTCATGCAACGTTTCGACGTGGGAAACTAAAAGACCCCTTGACGTACGACTCAAAGAGCATCATGACAAGCCAAGTAACGAAACATCCATTGTGGCTGAACACCTTGCCATGGGAAGAAAGACGGGGCATAAAATTAATTTTGACAACACCAAGGTATTGGCAATCAACAAGCATATCGATAAAACCAGAAGACTCCATGAAGCCATCAACATCAGAAGATACCAGCCAGACCTAAACAGAGATGAAGGCTTGCGCTTTTCCCATGCATATGATAAACTTATTCAACTGTAATCTTTATATTCATATTCATGTATTCATTTATCTTATTAATAAAACATTTTAACCCCCAGTTTTACCCAACTTTCCCCTTTCTCTAATAAATTGGTTTAACAAATAACTGTTGTTGTTTATTTAATCTTTAGTCACCTTTCACTCAATTTAGTTAAGTGAATCTTTTTCTATTAGTATATGTATGTTATTTTAGTAATCATGCCTGTTTTTGTATCAATTTAAGTTATATATGTACTAATAAACCACTTTTTATGTCCTGTGTTTTCTTTATGATAATAGCTGAATGTATATATACCTTTGCCTATCACTTTTATCATTATATGCCTGAAGACGACGGGGGAAACACGTCGAAACGTTGCATGAAACTTTAACCAGTGATTGTTGTTCCATAAAGCTGTATCTATATATTGTGCTTACAATTGCTAAATGCCATTTAAAAACTTTATTCGTCATCAATATGGAGATGTGGCAAATAAACTCATTAACAGGATTAAAAAAAAGTGAAGGTAAATTAATTCAAACTAGCAACAATTTAACTTTTTTACTAAGATGTAGGGACAATAAATTAATTCCTAAGGGGTTATCCCTTCGTTCGCCAGTTATTTCATCAGCAGCCAATAAGATTCTAGAAAGAGCAAGTCATGCTCTGGTCAAGGAACGAATTCAATACCATAGAAACCATAAACAACGTCTCTCCAACCAAATTGAACAGCAGTGTCAAGAAGTTAAAAATATTCTATCTACCAATGACTACCAAGACTTGAGAACTAAGCAAGAGAAGACTAGTGACCTTCTTGGCAAGAAAATTAAAAACTCACAACAGACCAAATTCTATAACTTAAGAAAACAGAAAAACCAGTCAGAGAATTCATCTAAACCAAACAACAACCAAAAGAATGAATACCTCACAAAAACTGTTATTAACTTAAGCCAGAAAATCCTTACTGATGAACAGATTAACGTCTTATCTCGAGGATTGAAATTTTCCCCAGTAACCAAACTTCAAAACCATGATGACTTCATCGTCAACATAGAACGTGGACTACACCAATTAGCACCAGGCGGACACATCAACTACCTGAAACACCAAGTGACAGATATCCTCTCTAAAACCAAATCACAACCTAAGAACTTGACGAAAGTTGAGAGTGATGCACTTCAGGACCTCAGAAAAGATGATAACATCGCCATTTTACCTGCTGATAAAGGAAAAGCCACAGTCATCATGGATAAGCGTGAGTACCAAGAAACTGTAACAGAACTATTAGGTGATGCGAAAACTTACAGAAGACTGCGCAAAAACCCAACGAGCACCCACAAAGACAGGTTGGACAAAAAGCTTAATGAACTTGAATCCAGTAACCAAATAACCAATCAACTTAAATTTAAACTGAGATCAAGCCGACACCCACGTCCACCATATGCCAGAGCAACAATTAAAATTCATAAAAACCCAATTAAGGCTCGGCTACTCATATGCTCTCGGGATTCAGTCTTTTATAACGTCGCCCAACACCTAAGCAGAATCTTGGCACCTCTGGGGAAAACAGCTAACTCCTTCATCAAAGACTCAGAAGAATTTGTTACCAAACTAAAAGAACTACAGAACATAGGGAAAATGTACTCTTATGATGTTGTCGACTTATTCACCAATGTCCCATGTAAAGATGTGCTGAGTATCATAAGAGATAAAATATCTAAATTAGACACACCACTAGATACCACACTCTCTACAGACAGCATCGTCGACCTCATTCAGATGTGCATGTCATCTACCTATTTCACATGGGGTGATGAGATCTATGAACAAATCCACGGTCTACCAATGGGAAGTCCCCTGTCACCACTGATTACTGAAATCTATATGACAGACTTCGAATTAAAGTCCATGGCGACTTCACCAATCACTCCTATCTGCTGGTTCCGGAAAGTTGATGATACCTTCGTTATGCTCAGAGAAGAAGATGACCCAACAATACTTCTACAGCATCTTAATGCCCAGCATACAAGGATTAAGTTTACAATGGAAGCCGAAGAAAACAACTCAATACCATTTCTAGATGTACGAATAACACGGTTAGGAGGTCAGTTAAAGACATGTGTGTACAGGAAACCGACACATACAGATCAGTATGTTAATTTCCACTCTAACACCCCCCAACATGTTAAACGGGCAGCCATTACAGCATTGGTCAGAAGAGCAAAAAGGATTTGTGACCCAGAATATTTCCAACAAGAACTACAACACATCAAGAATGTATTCTGCTGGCACAATAACTATCCTGCTACTTTTGTTCATGAAGCCATAAGATCAACACTGATGGCTAAACAAACCAACCAGCAGCCTAAGCCTAACAGACCACCTACCCGCATAGTTATTCCCTTTATTGGGAAGGCATCGTACCAAATCAAGAAGATCCTAAAGAAGTCAGTTGGTATTGAAACAGTTTTCTCTGGTAACACAACAATTAAAGATGTGCTCAAGGCCAACGGTAAATCTAACCCCACCAACAACCAAAAACCCAAAGGATGTGTCTACCAAGTTGAATGCTCGTGTGGTAGTACATATATAGGGGAAACTAAAAGACCCCTTGACGTACGACTCAAAGAGCATCATGACAAGCCAAGTAACGAAACATCCATTGTGGCTGAACACCTTGCCATGGGAAGAAAGACGGGGCATAAAATTAATTTTGACAACACCAAGGTATTGGCAATCAACAAGCATATCGATAAAACCAGAAGACTCCATGAAGCCATCAACATCAGAAGATACCAGCCAGACCTAAACAGAGATGAAGGCTTGCGCTTTTCCCATGCATATGATAAACTTATTCAACTGTAATCTTTATATTCATATTCATGTATTCATTTATCTTATTAATAAAACATTTTAACCCCCAGTTTTACCCAACTTTCCCCTTTCTCTAATAAATTGGTTTAACAAATAACTGTTGTTGTTTATTTAATCTTTAGTCACCTTTCACTCAATTTAGTTAAGTGAATCTTTTTCTATTAGTATATGTATGTTATTTTAGTAATCATGCCTGTTTTTGTATCAATTTAAGTTATATATGTACTAATAAACCACTTTTTATGTCCTGTGTTTTCTTTATGATAATAGCTGAATGTATATATACCTTTGCCTATCACTTTTATCATTATATGCCTGAAGACGACGGGGGAAACACGTCGAAACGTTGCATGAAACTTTAACCAGTGATTGTTGTTCCATAAAGCTGTATCTATATACAAATCATATTGCCTATGATATCCGTTTAATCAACTGGCACGTGCAGGATATGCATGTGGTCAAAGGGGGATAATTTAGACATCGTTGTTGTCTGTAATTTAATGGGGAACGTTCAGAGAACTAATCATAACTTAAACTCAGAAACGAGAATTTTTAGATTAGCTTATCGGTGACAAGTGTTTACATGTCACTGTCGAAATCTAAACCTTCAAATCATTGTGTTGGCATAAAAATCAACTTCGAAAGTAAATAACATGGCTAGAATTTTCGTGAGACTATGCCTTATATAGAAACACATTGGAACTTGGAAGTTCTGTTTATTTTGAAGCCTATATGAAGGATTATGTGATTTTCGCGCTGTTCTAGTACTTTATTTACATATGTTTACATATATTCAATATCTTTATTTTTTTCTAATTTCAGATCAGAACAAAAGAAAAGTCACCATCAAGACCCTTTATCCCAATTTCTCAATAAAGTATTTGTTCCATCCTAGGCCTGTACATTTGGGAGATTCAAACCCTCCCTTCCCCGAAATTTAATAATTGTAATCCAGGCAATACAATTAAAAAATGTATCAGCCCCAGAGAAAATTCCCAATACACGTGTTAAAGTCATTACACGCCCACTCAGGAATGCTTACTATTCTCAACGCATACCAAACCAGTGAAAGACATATCGTTTGTAGTACTACTGCCTTAACAATTATAGGGATCTGCCTTGACGACTTTGGCATCCTGTTGCCTTTTCAGTTCCTGTTCAGTCAGGTTTTTTTTCAGCTGGCGCAAGTATGACTACATGGGATTCTCTTTTTAAGAAAAAAGTGTACTGAGGTTAGCGGAACACATTGACTGAACTGAAAGGAAAGTAGTGGCTTCTTGGGTGGTTCCTTTGGATGAGATCCGTGTATATTTGGATTTTAAGATTTGCCTAATGAATATAAACTCTTACTTTTACTATTTTATGATTCTAAGAATTATGACTTTAAAGTGATGAACAAAAAAATAAATAATTAAAAACTAGCACTTGGTACTGGATGTCTAGCCCTACCCTTCAGTTTAGAATTACAGTCGCAAATTATTTCCAAAAGTAAAAAAAAAGAGTTTTAAATTTGATAACAAATCAGTCAACTAACTATAGATGTACACAGATAATAAAATTTATTTGTTAAAGGTAAATAACTCCAATTAAGTACATGTACATCAAAATCATTTTGACTGTGTTTTGAGCCTTCAATTCAGAGGTGAATGTACAAAAGACGAAATTTCGCGCAAAATCCCGATTGGTGTAATCGGTATTACTGATATTTTCCGTAATGGGATTGGAAAGCTCATCCAAACATTCACGACTGAGGTCCTTGCGAAAATTTCCGAAAAATCCCGAATGATGTAATCGGGATTACTGCTATTTTCCGCAATTGGATTGGAAAGCTCCACAGAACGTTCAGGTCGGAGGTTCTTGCGAAAATTTCCGAGAAAACCCGAATGATGTAATCGGGATTACTGCTGTTTTCCGCAATCGTATTGGAAAGCTCATCCAAATGTTCACGACAGAGGTCCTTTCGAAAATTTTCGAAAAATCCCGAATGATGTAATCGGGATTACTGCTATTTTCCGCAATTGGATTGGAAAGCTCCACAAAACGTTCAGTTCAGAGGTTCTTACGAAAATTTCCGAGAAAACCCGAGTGATGTAATCGGGATAACTGATATATTCCGCAATAGGATTGGAAAGCTTGTAACATATTAAAGGCAGAGGTCCTTACGAAAGTTTTCGAAAAATTCCGAATGATGTTAACAGAACACAATTATTAAACATATTGATTTATCAGAGTTATTTACCTTTAACCACTATTTCCTTCTACTTACGACTTTCTCTTTAAAACACAATCTTGAGTCCAGGGGCCTGGGGCCTGGGGCCTGGTTTTCGAAAGTATCTTATGACTAAGACGTGTCTTACGATGGTCTTATGACAGGTCATAGTCGTAAGATATGTTTTCGAAAGTGTCTTAAGTTACGATATATCATAACTTTTATCATAATCTTAAGACACCTCGCGACATGACTTAAGATCATCACAAAAGTTATGATGGTTTTATATTCAACGTAAAGCTTCGATATCACGTTAAGAACAGAATATGGCTACTTTTTACATGCACATTCGACAACGAGCTGAACACGTACAGCGAAACCAAGTATTTCGAGGCAGAAATAATCCACTTAATTATATGGATGATGAACAAATAGTATGTAGATATATATACGTTCACGTCCATTGATACTAGGTTTATGTAGAATGTTCTAAACGGACCTAACAAGGCCATCAGGCCAAGATCTTGTGTTTTATTCCAAGTCATGGTTTTATGCCACGTACAGGTACTTTCAGATGGTCAATGCTGATGTTAGTAACATATCCAGACCAAGTGTATCTCAAATAACACGTGTTGTAACTGCTTGTTCAAAGGGGGTTTGTAATATCTACATTCAGATGTTAACTGACCTAGCTGGAATTTGGCACATTGAGAGAGGTTTTTAATAAAACATAAACTTTTTAAGTGTAGTCGGTGCCATTGACGGTACACACATTCGCATAAAATTATAAATAAATAAACTAAATTCAAACAATTAATGATCCACCACGACTTTAAATTCCTTGAATATAAAATTTAACGTTAATATATTTAAAAAATTATATTTTATTTTAATTGTTACATTTTTATATTAAATTTATCCCTTTTTAATCATTATTAAAATTAATAGGCCTACATCTATCTTCACTTATGACAGTCTTAAGATCATCTTAGTTATGACCATCGTAAGACAGCTTTGATTTACACCCTATTACATATCGTAAGATGGTCATAAGATAGTCATAAAATGTGTCCTAAGATACATCTTAAGACATATCTTACGATACTTTCGAAAACCAGGGGCCTGGTTTTCGAAAGTATCGTAAGATATGTCTTAAGATGTATCTTAGGACACATTTTATGACTATCTTATGACCATCTTATGATATGTAATAGGGTGTAAATCAAAGCTATCTTACGATGGTCATAACTAAGATGATCTTAAGACTGTCATAAGTGAAAATGTTTGTATTAATTTTAAATAATTAAAAAGGTTAACATTTAATATAAAAATATAACAATTGAAAATAATATTTTTTTTATTTATTATATTAACACATGTACACGTATAAGGGAATATATCGGGTGTACCAAAAAAAACGTCCCCAACTTTGACTCTAAGTATCCCAGCTGCTGATGAAACGATCTCTCAGATTTACTTCCACATGTTCTTGTCAGACCCTCTAAATATGAAAGTCACCGAACAAAAATTGTACATGAACTGCCACGAACAAAGAAGCATGTCAAAAAATTCAATATCAGAGCAAATTACATATTTGAATTTGTGTTCTTTGTCCCTTCACCACATCAACCACCAATATCAAGCATTTTCCATCATGATAAACTCTCAAGGATCTCATTTAAAGGTACCACTTGAGAAGCGACCATCCTGAATTTCAGTTGTTGTTTAATCAGTGTGCCCCTCTGACCCAAGTGCAGTACACCTGCTTCTTAAGAGAATCTGAAATCATTACCATCACCAGTGGAACAAACTGACTAAACAGAAACTGAAAGGCAGGAAGGTTGCTTTATGGGAGAAAATACCTAAAGATGAGATCTGTGAGAGCATTTCAGGATGGAAAATGAATAATATTTGTGGTCAATGTAGCGAAAGCACAATAGACACAGGTCGAAATGTGTAGTTTGCTCTGATATTGAATTTATTGACATGTCATTTTGTTCGTGGCAGTATTCATACAATTTTTATTCGATGACTTTCACATTTTCAGGGTCTGACAAGGACATGTTGAAGTAAATGTGTGAGAATTTTGAAAGAAATCGGCTCATCAGCAGCTGAGATACTTTGCGTCAAAGTTGGGGACGTTTTTATTGCGACACCCGATATAAAATGAATTTAAAATCGTAGTGGATTATCTGTTTGAATTCAGTTTGATTATTTATAATTTTATACGAATATGTGTATGATAATTGGCACCGACTATACTAAAAAAAAGGTAATTATTTTCATAGTCAGCTGGTCAGCTGGCATCTTAATATATATATTACAAACCCCCTTTAAACATGCAGTTGCAATACGTATTATTTTAAATACACTTGTAAGTACTTGTCTGTAAGTACCAGTGGCATAAAACCTGAGTGCAACCATGACTTGGAAATTTACTGGAAAAGGTCGAGATGTTGCGGTTGGCCTTGCTAGGTCTGTTTGGAACATTCTACGTAAATCTAGTATCAATAAACGTGAAAGTCTATATTAACATACTTTTCGTTCATGATACATAATCTAGTGGGTTATTTCTGCCTCGAAATACTTTGTCTCGGTGCACGTTTTCAGCTCGTTGTCGAATATGCATGTGAAAAGTAGTCATATTCTTTTCTGAACGTTATATCGAAGTTTTACGCTAATCAAAAGACCATCATAAATTTTGTGATGATCTTAAGTCATGTCGCGAGGTGTCTTAAGATTATGACAAAAGTTATAATATATCGTAACTTAAGACACTTTCGAAAACATATCTTACGACTATGACCTGTCATAAGACCATCGTAAGACATATCTTAGTCATAAGATACTTTCGAAAACCAGGCCCCTGGCCCCTTAAAAAGTTTATATTTTATCAAAAACCTCTCTCAATGTGCCAAATTCCAGCTAGGTCAGTTAACATCTGAATGTAGATATTACAAACCCCCTTGGAACAAGCAGTTACAACACGTGTTATTTCAGATACACTTGGTCTGGATATGTTACGAACATCAGCATTGACCATCTGAAAGTACCTGTGGCATAAAACCATGACTTGGAATAAAACACAAGATCCTGGCCTGATGGCCTTGCTAGGTCCGTTTGGAACATTCTACATAAACCTAGTATCAATGGACGTGAAAGTTTATATATCTATATACTATTTGTTCATCATTCATATAATTTAGTGGATTATTTCTGCCTCGAAATACTTTGTTTCGGCGTACGTGTTCAGCTCGTTGTCGAATGTGCATGTAAAAATTAGCCATATTCTGTTCTTAACGTGATATCGAAGCTTTACGTTGAATATAAAACCATCATAACTTTTGTGATGATCTTAAGTCATGTCGCGAGGTGTCTTAAGATTATGATAAAAGTTATGATATATCGCAACTTAAGACACTTTCGAAAACATATCTTACGACTATGACCTTTCATAAGACCATCGTAAGACACGTCTTAGTTATAAGATACTTTCGAAAACCAGACACCTCGCGACATGACTTAAGATCATCACAAAAGTTATGATGGTTTTATATTCAACGTAAAGCTTTCATATCACGTTAGGAACAGAATATTGCTACTTTTTACATTCACATTCGACAACAAGCTGAACACGTACGCCGAAACAAAGTATTTCGAGGCAGAAATAATCATAATTATATGAATGATGAACAAATAGTATATAGATATATAAACTTTCACGTCCATTGATACTAGGTTTATGTAGAATGTTCCAAACGGACCTAACAAGGCCATCAGGCCAAGATCTTGTGTTTTATTCCAAGTCATGGTTTTATGCCACAAGAACTTTCAGATGGTCAATGCTGATGTTCATAACATATCCAGACCAAGTGTATCTCAAATGACACGTGTTGTAACTGCTTGTTCAAAGGGGGTTTGTAATATCTACATTCCGATGTTAACTGACCTAGCTGGAATTTGGCACATTGAGAGAGGTTTTTAATAAAATATAAACTTTTTAAGTGTAGTCGGTGCCATTGACGGTACACACATTCGCATAAAATTATAAATAAATAAACTAAATTCAAACAATTAATGATCCACTACGATTTTAAATTCCTTTTATATAAAATTTAACGTTAATATATTTTGAAAATTATATTTTTTTTAATTGTTACATTTTTATATTAAATGTTATCCCTTTTTAATCATTATTAAAATTAACCAGGTGTGTTTGGTTCTAATGAACTCGAATTGTCTTGTGATTCCAAACTCAAGTTTTTCTCTTTTGCACTAAATATGACATACTAAAATGATGTATTTTTTCTTTTCACGTTAGTCAAGTCTTGCTAGGATTATCATTATATTGCTAAGATATCTTAAGATCAAACTATTTTGTCACTTTCTTTCAGTTTTTTTTTCTTGATCGAAATTGTTTGTGCTTACATTTGCAAAAAATATACATTAAAATCTAGAGGTTTCAGGTAGAAATATAAAGCTATTATAAAGCGAAATACTAAAACTTGGTCTACCTGAAACCTTGCATATACACGGGGAACATATTTCTCTACAATAAGGCTTTTAATTTCCAAATCCGTACAGTAGTTTTCTAACAGAATCCAAACTTAAAAACGTAATTAAATGTTTTAAAATATTTTAGCGGTTAAAACTGACCGTCGAGATTTTTAAGTCAAACGTTTTAAAAGAGATCGTTCAGCATTTTCGATTTTTTGAATAGATTTGAATAGATTTTTAATATAACAGCAAACAGTACTGTTTCGGACTTCTTATCTTATACTTTGAATATATTATGCAAATAACCTTATAAATTACTAAAGAACTCCTCAAAACTTGCACAATCCCTCAACTAAACCGTACATAAACCTTATTTTCATGTAAGGCATAGTCTTACTAAACGGCGAGTGGTACTTTTGACTTTCAAACGCTAATACTTATGGATACACAGAGATTTGAAGGCTTAAATTTCCAGGAGAGAGTTGTAAGAATTATTATGGATTAGATAACAAATTCCAGGTTTATTTTTTATTGGTAAAACGAATGGTGAACATATCCCTGGTGAAGCTTCAAAGTTTGAATTTTTCAAAATTGGCAAAATTGGCTTAGCTGTGGGTCGAGAAATTTTGGGTCTCAAAAATCGATGCAATGTGGTGTTTTGGACTCAGTGCTTCCCTGCGAGTTTGAAAACGTGCTTGGAATTGAAATTGGAGCATTTTTGGGTTTTACAGAAAAGTGCCGAAAATTTAATGACGTTTTTTTTGTTCGATTTTTTAAAACGCCCAGAACTTTGCCGCATGAAGAGATACGAACTTATGGTTTGTGGCATTGGAAAGGGGACGTGTGAAACCACCAGGGGTCAAAAGGGCAACTTCCTAGCTCAAGATAGAACCTTCTAGTTTGTGTTGAAAATTGCAAAAATACATGCTTTATCTACCTGCAAAAGGACAACATTCTCCTATTTATGGTTCACCGGCAATCGGTGTTTGAAAAAGTGGTAAAAACGCCAAAACTTGGTAAAAAATCGTTGAATTTTTATCATTTTTGTCAGGAAAATTTCAAAATCGAAAAAAGATCGACTTTTTCAAATAAAATTTTTGATTTGGATTTTTTGGACATAGTTGAAGTTTTTGGGTTTCAGGGATGCCAGAAATTCGATTAAAACTTGTTTTATGAATTTTGGAACAAAAATAGAGGCAAAAAACTCGGCAAATTTTGGTCATTTTCGGGAAAAAAGCCAAACTTCTAGCGCTTGTAACTATGGAACTGCATAAGATAGAACCTTCAGGTTTGTGTTGGAAATTGCAGAAAGACGTGCTTTATCTACCTTTATCTATCTACATTCTCCTATTTATGGTTCGTCGGTAATCGGCGTTTAAAACAGAGATAAAAACGCCAAAACTTGGTCAAAAATCGCTGAATTTTTATCATTTTGGTCAAAACATAAACTTTGAGTGCCTGTAACTATGGAACCTTCTGGTTTGTGTTGAAAATTAGAGAATCCCGTCGTCTATCCACCCTGCAAAGGGCAACTTTCTCCGACTTACGGTTCGCCCGCAATCACAGTTTTAGAAAATGCCGTTTTTCTTGCAAAACTTAGCCAAAAATCGAGAAATTTCTATCGTTTTGATCAGAAGAAATTTTAAAATCGACTTTTTCAAATAAAATTTATTTTTTGCTTTTTTTTGGCGGAATCAAAGTTTTGAGGTTCGAGAGATGTCAGAAATTCGATTAAAACTTGTTTTCTGAAATTTGGGGAAAAACTAGAGGCCAAAAACTTTGGTATTTTGCCTGGAAAAAACCTAAACTTTGAGTGCCTGTAACTATGGAACTACATGAGATAAAACCTTCTGGTTGGTGTTGAAAATTAGAGAATCCCGTCGTCTATCCACCCTGCAAAGGACAACTTTCTCCGACTCACGGTTCGCCCGCAATCACAGTTTTAGAAAATGCCGTTTTTCTTGCAAAACTTAGCCAAAAATCGAGAAATTTTAAAATCGACTTTTTCAAATAAAATTTTAAAATCGACTTTTTCAAATAAAATTTATTTTTTGCTTTTTTTTGGCGGAATCAAAGTTTTGAGGTTCGAGAGATGTCAGAAATTCGATTAAAACTTGTTTTCTGAAATTTGGGGAAAAACTAGAGGCCAAAAACTTTGGTATTTTGCCTGGAAAAAAGCTAAACTTTGAGTGCCTGTAACTATGGAACTACATGAGATAAAACCTTCTGGTTGGTGTTGAAAATTAGAGAATCCCGTCGTCTATCCACCCTGCAAAGGACAACTTTCTCCGACTCACGGTTCGCCCGCAATCACAGTTTTAGAAAATGCCGTTTTTCTTGCAAAACTTAGCCAAAAATCGAGAAATTTCTATCGTTTTGATCAGAAGAAATTTTAAAATCGACTTTTTCAAATAAAATTTATTTTTTGCTTTTTTTTGGCGGAATCAAAGTTTTGAGGTTTGAGAGATGTCAGAAATTCGATTAAAACTTGTTTTCTGAAATTTGGGGAAAAACTAGAGGCCAAAAACTTTGGTATTTTGCCTGGAAAAAACCTAAACTTTGAGTGCCTGTAACTATGGAACTACATGAGATAAAACCTTCTGGTTGGTGTTGAAAATTAGAGAATCCCGTCGTCTATCCACCCTGCAAAGGACAACTTTCTCCGACTCACGGTTCGCCCGCAATCACAGTTTTAGAAAATGCCGTTTTTCTTGCAAAACTTAGCCAAAAATCGAGAAATTTCTATCGTTTTGATCAGAAGAAATTTTAAAATCGACTTTTTCAAATAAAATTTATTTTTTGCTTTTTTTTGGCGGAATCAAAGTTTTGAGGTTCGAGAGATGTCAGAAATTCGATTAAAACTTGTTTTCTGAAATTTGGGGAAAAACTAGAGGCCAAAAACTTTGGTATTTTGCCTGGAAAAAACCTAAACTTTGAGTGCCTGTAACTATGGAACTACATGAGATAAAACCTTCTGGTTGGTGTTGAAAATTAGAGAATCCCGTCGTCTATCCACCCTGCAAAGGACAACTTTCTCCGACTCACGGTTCGCCCGCAATCACAGTTTTAGAAAATGCCGTTTTTCTTGCAAAACTTAGCCAAAAATCGAGAAATTTCTATCGTTTTGATCAGAAGAAATTTTAAAATCGACTTTTTCAAATAAAATTTATTTTTTGCTTTTTTTTTTGCGAAATCAAAGTTTTGAGGTTCGAGAGATGTCAGAAATTCGATTAAAACTTGTTTTCTGAAATTTGGGGAAAAACTAGAGGCCAAAAACTTTGGTATTTTGCCTGGAAAAAAGCTAAACTTTGAGTGCCTGTAACTATGGAACTACATGAGATAAAACCTTCTGGTTGGTGTTGAAAATTAGAGAATCCCGTCGTCTATCCACCCTGCAAAGGACAACTTTCTCCGACTCACGGTTCGCCCGCAATCACAGTTTTAGAAAATGCCGTTTTTCTTGCAAAACTTAGCCAAAAATCGAGAAATTTCTATCGTTTTGATCAGAAGAAATTTTAAAATCGACTTTTTCAAATAAAATTTATTTTTTGCTTTTTTTTGGCGGAATCAAAGTTTTGAGGTTCGAGAGATGTCAGAAATTCGATTAAAACTTGTTTTCTGAAATTTGGGGAAAAACTAGAGGCCAAAAACTTTGGTATTTTGCCTGGAAAAAACCTAAACTTTGAGTGCCTGTAACTATGGAACTACATGAGATAAAACCTTCTGGTTGGTGTTGAAAATTAGAGAATCCCGTCGTCTATCCACCCTGCAAAGGACAACTTTCTCCGACTCACAGTTCGCCCGCAATCACAGTTTTAGAAAATGCCGTTTTTCTTGCAAAACTTAGCCAAAAATCGAGAAATTTCTATCGTTTTGATCAGAAGAAATTTTAAAATCGACTTTTTCAAATAAAATTTATTTTTTGCTTTTTTTTGGCGGAATCAAAGTTTTGAGGTTCGAGAGATGTCAGAAATTCGATTAAAACTTGTTTTCTGAAATTTGGGGAAAAACTAGAGGCCAAAAACTTTGGTATTTTGCCTGGAAAAAACCTAAACTTTGAGTGCCTGTAACTATGGAACTACATGAGATAAAACCTTCTGGTTGGTGTTGAAAATTAGAGAATCCCGTCGTCTATCCACCCTGCAAAGGACAACTTTCTCCGACTCACGGTTCGCCCGCAATCACAGTTTTAGAAAATGCCGTTTTTCTTGCAAAACTTAGCCAAAAATCGAGAAATTTTAAAATCGACTTTTTCAAATAAAATTTTAAAATCGACTTTTTCAAATAAAATTTATTTTTTGCTTTTTTTTTGGCGGAATCAAAGTTTTGAGGTTCGAGAGATGTCAGAAATTCGATTAAAACTTGTTTTCTGAAATTTGGGGAAAAACTAGAGGCCAAAAACTTTGGTATTTTGCCTGGAAAAAACCTAAACTTTGAGTGCCTGTAACTATGGAACTACATGAGATAAAACCTTCTGGTTGGTGTTGAAAATTAGAGAATCCCGTCGTCTATCCACCCTGCAAAGGACAACTTTCTCCGACTCACGGTTCGCCCGCAATCACAGTTTTAGAAAATGCCGTTTTTCTTGCAAAACTTAGCCAAAAATCGAGAAATTTCTATCGTTTTGATCAGAAGAAATTTTAAAATCGACTTTTTCAAATAAAATTTATTTTTTGCTTTTTTTTGGCGGAATCAAAGTTTTGAGGTTCGAGAGATGTCAGAAATTCGATTAAAACTTGTTTTCTGAAATTTGGGGAAAAACTAGAGGCCAAAAACTTTGGTATTTTGCCTGGAAAAAACCTAAACTTTGAGTGCCTGTAACTATGGAACTACATGAGATAAAACCTTCTGGTTGGTGTTGAAAATTAGAGAATCCCGTCGTCTATCCACCCTGCAAAGGACAACTTTCTCCGACTCACGGTTCGCCCGCAATCACAGTTTTAGAAAATGCCGTTTTTCTTGCAAAACTTAGCCAAAAATCGAGAAATTTCTATCGTTTTGATCAGAAGAAATTTTAAAATCGACTTTTTCAAATAAAATTTATTTTTTGCTTTTTTTTGGCGGAATCAAAGTTTTGAGGTTCGAGAGATGTCAGAAATTCGATTAAAACTTGTTTTCTGAAATTTGGGGAAAAACTAGAGGCCAAAAACTTTGGTATTTTGCCTGGAAAAAACCTAAACTTTGAGTGCCTGTAACTATGGAACTACATGAGATAAAACCTTCTGGTTGGTGTTGAAAATTAGAGAATCCCGTCGTCTATCCACCCTGCAAAGGACAACTTTCTCCGACTCACGGTTCGCCCGCAATCACAGTTTTAGAAAATGCCGTTTTTCTTGCAAAACTTAGCCAAAAATCGAGAAATTTCTATCGTTTTGATCAGAAGAAATTTTAAAATCGACTTTTTCAAATAAAATTTATTTTTTGCTTTTTTTTGGCGGAATCAAAGTTTTGAGGTTCGAGAGATGTCAGAAATTCGATTAAAACTTGTTTTCTGAAATTTGGGGAAAAACTAGAGGCCAAAAACTTTGGTATTTTGCCTGGAAAAAACCTAAACTTTGAGTGCCTGTAACTATGGAACTACATGAGATAAAACCTTCTGGTTGGTGTTGAAAATTAGAGAATCCCGTCGTCTATCCACCCTGCAAAGGACAACTTTCTCCGACTCACGGTTCGCCCGCAATCACAGTTTTAGAAAATGCCGTTTTTCTTGCAAAACTTAGCCAAAAATCGAGAAATTTCTATCGTTTTGATCAGAAGAAATTTTAAAATCGACTTTTTCAAATAAAATTTATTTTTTGCTTTTTTTTGGCGGAATCAAAGTTTTGAGGTTCGAGAGATGTCAGAAATTCGATTAAAACTTGTTTTCTGAAATTTGGGGAAAAACTAGAGGCCAAAAACTTTGGTATTTTGCCTGGAAAAAACCTAAACTTTGAGTGCCTGTAACTATGGAACTACATGAGATAAAACCTTCTGGTTGGTGTTGAAAATTAGAGAATCCCGTCGTCTATCCACCCTGCAAAGGACAACTTTCTCCGACTCACGGTTCGCCCGCAATCACAGTTTTACTAGTTTTAGAAAATGCCGTTTTTCTTGCAAAACTTAGCCAAAAATCGAGAAATTTCTATCGTTTTGATCAGAAGAAATTTTAAAATCGACTTTTTCAAATAAAATTTATTTTTTGCTTTTTTTTGGCGGAATCAAAGTTTTGAGGTTCGAGAGATGTCAGAAATTCGATTAAAACTTGTTTTCTGAAATTTGGGGAAAAACTAGAGGCCAAAAACTTTGGTATTTTGCCTGGAAAAAACCTAAACTTTGAGTGCCTGTAACTATGGAACTACATGAGATAAAACCTTCTGGTTGGTGTTGAAAATTAGAGAATCCCGTCGTCTATCCACCCTGCAAAGGACAACTTTCTCCGACTCACGGTTCGCCCGCAATCACAGTTTTAGAAAATGCCGTTTTTCTTGCAAAACTTAGCCAAAAATCGAGAAATTTCTATCGTTTTGATCAGAAGAAATTTTAAAATCGACTTTTTCAAATAAAATTTATTTTTTGCTTTTTTTTGGCGGAATCAAAGTTTTGAGGTTCGAGAGATGTCAGAAATTCGATTAAAACTTGTTTTCTGAAATTTGGGGAAAAACTAGAGGCCAAAAACTTTGGTATTTTGCCTGGAAAAAACCTAAACTTTGAGTGCCTGTAACTATGGAACTACATGAGATAAAACCTTCTGGTTGGTGTTGAAAATTAGAGAATCCCGTCGTCTATCCACCCTGCAAAGGACAACTTTCTCCGACTCACGGTTCGCCCGCAATCACAGTTTTAGAAAATGCCGTTTTTCTTGCAAAACTTAGCCAAAAATCGAGAAATTTCTATCGTTTTGATCAGAAGAAATTTTAAAATCGACTTTTTCAAATAAAATTTATTTTTTGCTTTTTTTTGGCGGAATCAAAGTTTTGAGGTTCGAGAGATGTCAGAAATTCGATTAAAACTTGTTTTCTGAAATTTGGGGAAAAACTAGAGGCCAAAAACTTTGGTATTTTGCCTGGAAAAAACCTAAACTTTGAGTGCCTGTAACTATGGAACTACATGAGATAAAACCTTCTGGTTGGTGTTGAAAATTAGAGAATCCCGTCGTCTATCCACCCTGCAAAGGACAACTTTCTCCGACTCACGGTTCGCCCGCAATCACAGTTTTAGAAAATGCCGTTATTTTGGCAAAACTTAGCCAAAAATCGAGAAATTTCTATCGTTTTGATCAGAAGAAATTTTAAAATCGACTTTTTCAAATAAAATTTATTTTTTGCTTTTTTTTGGCGGAATCAAAGTTTTGAGGTTCGAGAGATGTCAGAAATTCGATTAAAACTTGTTTTCTGAAATTTGGGGAAAAACTAGAGGCCAAAAACTTTGGTATTTTGCCTGGAAAAAACCTAAACTTTGAGTGCCTGTAACTATGGAACTACATGAGATAAAACCTTCTGGTTGGTGTTGAAAATTAGAGAATCCCGTCGTCTATCCACCCTGCAAAGGACAACTTTCTCCGACTCACGGTTCGCCCGCAATCACAGTTTTAGAAAATGCCGTTTTTCTTGCAAAACTTAGCCAAAAATCGAGAAATTTCTATCGTTTTGATCAGAAGAAATTTTAAAATCGACTTTTTCAAATAAAATTTATTTTTTGCTTTTTTTTGGCGGAATCAAAGTTTTGAGGTTCGAGAGATGTCAGAAATTCGATTAAAACTTGTTTTCTGAAATTTGGGCAAAAACTAGAGGCCAAAAACTTTGGTATTTTGCCTGGAAAAAACCTAAACTTTGAGTGCCTGTAACTATGGAACTACATGAGATAAAACCTTCTGGTTGGTGTTGAAAATTAGAGAATCCCGTCGTCTATCCACCCTGCAAAGGACAACTTTCTCCGACTCACGGTTCGCCCGCAATCACAGTTTTAGAAAATGCCGTTTTTCTTGCAAAACTTAGCCAAAAATCGAGAAATTTCTATCGTTTTGATCAGAAGAAATTTTAAAATCGACTTTTTCAAATAAAATTTATTTTTTGCTTTTTTTTGGCGGAATCAAAGTTTTGAGGTTCGAGAGATGTCAGAAATTCGATTAAAACTTGTTTTCTGAAATTTGGGGAAAAAACTAGAGGCCAAAAACTTTGGTATTTTGCCTGGAAAAAACCTAAACTTTGAGTGCCTGTAACTATGGAACTACATGAGATAAAACCTTCTGGTTGGTGTTGAAAATTAGAGAATCCCGTCGTCTATCCACCCTGCAAAGGACAACTTTCTCCGACTCACGGTTCGCCCGCAATCACAGTTTTAGAAAATGCCGTTATTTTGGCAAAACTTAGCCAAAAATCGAGAAATTTCTATCGTTTTGATCAGAAGAAATTTTAAAATCGACTTTTTCAAATAAAATTTATTTTTTGCTTTTTTTTGGCGGAATCAAAGTTTTGAGGTTCGAGAGATGTCAGAAATTCGATTAAAACTTGTTTTCTGAAATTTGGGCAAAAACTAGAGGCCAAAAAACTTTGGTATTTTGCCTGGAAAAAACCTAAACTTTGAGTGCCTGTAACTATGGAACTACATGAGATAAAACCTTCTGGTTGGTGTTGAAAATTAGAGAATCCCGTCGTCTATCCACCCTGCAAAGGACAACTTTCTCCGACTCACGGTTCGCCCGCAATCACAGTTTTAGAAAATGCCGTTTTTCTTGCAAAACTTAGCCAAAAATCGAGAAATTTCTATCGTTTTGATCAGAAGAAATTTTAAAATCGACTTTTTCAAATAAAATTTATTTTTTTGCTTTTTTTTTGGCGGAATCAAAGTTTTGAGGTTCGAGAGATGTCAGAAATTCGATTAAAAACTTGTTTTCTGAAATTTGGGGAAAAACTAGAGGCCAAAAACTTTGGTATTTTGCCTGGAAAAAACCTAAACTTTGAGTGCCTGTAACTATGGAACTACATGAGATAAAAACCTTCTGGTTGGTGTTGAAAATTAGAGAATCCCGTCGTCTATCCACCCTGCAAAGGACAACTTTCTCCGACTCACGGTTCGCCCGCAATCACAGTTTTAGAAAATGCCGTTTTTCTTGCAAAACTTAGCCAAAAATCGAGAAATTTCTATCGTTTTGATCAGAAGAAATTTTTAAAATCGACTTTTTCAAATAAAATTTATTTTTTGCTTTTTTTTGGCGGAATCAAAGTTTTGAGGTTCGAGAGATGTCAGAAATTCGATTAAAACTTGTTTTCTGAAATTTGGGGAAAAACTAGAGGCCAAAAACTTTGGTATTTTGCCTGGAAAAAACCTAAACTTTGAGTGCCTGTAACTATGGAACTACATGAGATAAAAACCTTCTGGTTGGTGTTGAAAATTAGAGAATCCCGTCGTCTATCCACCCTGCAAAGGACAACTTTCTCCGACTCACGGTTCGCCCGCAATCACAGTTTTAGAAAATGCCGTTTTTCTTGCAAAACTTAGCCAAAAATCGAGAAATTTCTATCGTTTTGATCAGAAGAAATTTTAAAATCGACTTTTTCAAATAAAATTTATTTTTTGCTTTTTTTTTGGCGGAATCAAAGTTTTGAGGTTCGAGAGATGTCAGAAATTCGATTAAAAACTTGTTTTCTGAAATTTGGGGGAAAAACTAGAGGCCAAAAACTTTGGTATTTTGCCTGGAAAAAACCTAAACTTTGAGTGCCTGTAACTATGGAACTACATGAGATAAAACCTTCTGGTTGGTGTTGAAAATTAGAGAATCCCGTCGTCTATCCACCCTGCAAAGGACAACTTTCTCCGACTCACGGTTCGCCCGCAATCACAGTTTTAGAAAATGCCGTTTTTTCTTGCAAAACTTAGCCAAAAATCGAGAATTTTCTATCGTTTTGATCAGAAGAAATTTTAAAATCGACTTTTTCAAATAAAATTTATTTTTTGCTTTTTTTTGGCGGAATCAAAGTTTTGAGGTTCGAGAGATGTCAGAAATTCGATTAAAACTTGTTTTCTGAAATTTGGGGAAAAAACTAGAGGCCAAAAACTTTGGTATTTTGCCTGGAAAAAACCTAAACTTTGAGTGCCTGTAACTATGGAACTACATGAGATAAAACCTTCTGGTTGGTGTTGAAAATTAGAGAATCCCGTCGTCTATCCACCCTGCAAAGGACAACTTTCTCCGACTCACGGTTCGCCCGCAATCACAGTTTTAGAAAATGCCGTTTATTTTGGCAAAACTTAGCCAAAAATCGAGAAATTTCTATCGTTTTGATCAGAAGAAATTTTAAAATCGACTTTTTCAAATAAAATTTATTTTTTTGCTTTTTTTTGGCGGAATCAAAGTTTTGAGGTTCGAGAGATGTCAGAAATTCGATTAAAACTTGTTTTCTGAAATTTGGGCAAAAACTAGAGGCCAAAAACTTTGGTATTTTGCCTGGAAAAAACCTAAACTTTGAGTGCCTGTAACTATGGAACTACATGAGATAAAAACCTTCTGGTTGGTGTTGAAAATTAGAGAATCCCGTCGTCTATCCACCCTGCAAAGGACAACTTTCTCCGACTCACGGTTCGCCCGCAATCACAGTTTTAGAAAATGCCGTTATTTTTGGCAAAACTTAGCCAAAAATCGAGAAATTTCTATCGTTTTGATCAGAAGAAATTTTAAAATCGACTTTTTCAAATAAAATTTATTTTTTGCTTTTTTTTTGGCGGAATCAAAGTTTTGAGGTTCGAGAGATGTCAGAAATTCGATTAAAACTTGTTTTCTGAAATTTGGGCAAAAACTAGAGGCCAAAAACTTTGGTATTTTGCCTGGAAAAAACCTAAACTTTGAGTGCCTGTAACTATGGAACTACATGAGATAAAACCTTCTGGTTGGTGTTGAAAATTAGAGAATCCCGTCGTCTATCCACCCTGCAAAGGACAACTTTCTCCGACTTACGGTTCGCCCGCAATCACAGTTTTTAGAAAATGCCGTTATTTTGGCAAAAACTTAGCCAAAAATCGAGAAATTTCTATCGTTTTGATCAGAAGAAATTTTAAAATCGACTTTTTTCAAATAAAATTTATTTTTTTGCTTTTTTTTTGGCGGAATCAAAGTTTTGAGGTTCGAGAGATGTCAGAAATTCGATTAAAACTTGTTTTTCTGAAATTTGGGCAAAAACTAGAGGCCAAAAACTTTGGTATTTTGCCTGGAAAAAAACCTAAACTTTGAGTGCCTGTAACTATGGAACTACATGAGATAAAACCTTCTGGTTGGTGTTGAAAATTAGAGAATCCCGTCGTCTATCCACCCTGCAAAGGACAACTTTCTCCGACTCACGGTTCGCCCGCAATCACAGTTTTAGAAAATGCCGTTATTTTGGCAAAACTTAGCCAAAAAATCGAGAAAATTTCTATCGTTTTGATCAGAAGAAATTTTAAAATCGACTTTTTCAAATAAAATTTATTTTTTGCTTTTTTTTGGCGGAATCAAAGTTTTGAGGTTCGAGAGATGTCAGAAATTCGATTAAAACTTGTTTTCTGAAATTTGGGGAAAAACTAGAGGGCCAAAAACTTTGGTATTTTGCCTGGAAAAAACCTAAACTTTGAGTGCCTGTAACTATGGAACTACATGAGATAAAACCTTCTGGTTGGTGTTGAAAATTAGAGAATCCCGTCGTCTATCCACCCTGCAAAGGACAACTTTCTCCGACTCACGGTTCGCCCGCAATCACAGTTTTAGAAAATGCCGTTTTTCTTGCAAAACTTAGCCAAAAATCGAGAAATTTCTATCGTTTTTGATCAGAAGAAATTTTAAAATCGACTTTTTCAAATAAAATTTATTTTTTGCTTTTTTTTGGCGGAATCAAAGTTTTGAGGTTCGAGAGATGTCAGAAATTCGATTTAAAACTTGTTTTCTGAAATTTGGGCAAAAAACTAGAGGCCAAAAACTTTGGTATTTTGCCTGGAAAAAAACCTAAACTTTGAGTGCCTGTAACTATGGAACTACATGAGATAAAACCTTCTGGTTGGTGTTGAAAATTAGAGAATCCCGTCGTCTATCCACCCTGCAAAGGACAACTTTCTCCGACTCACGGTTCGCCCGCAATCACAGTTTTAGAAAATGCCGTTTTTTCTTGCAAAACTTAGCCAAAAATCGAGAAATTTCTATCGTTTTGATCAGAAGAAATTTTAAAATCGACTTTTTCAAATAAAATTTATTTTTTGCTTTTTTTTGGCGGAATCAAAGTTTTGAGGTTCGAGAGATGTCAGAAATTCGATTAAAACTTGTTTTCTGAAATTTGGGGAAAAACTAGAGGCCAAAAACTTTGGTATTTTGCCTGGAAAAAACCTAAACTTTGAGTGCCTGTAACTATGGAACTACATGAGATAAAACCTTCTGGTTGGTGTTGAAAATTAGAGAATCCCGTCGTCTATCCACCCTGCAAAGGACAACTTTCTCCGACTCACGGTTCGCCCGCAATCACAGTTTTAGAAAATGCCGTTATTTTGGCAAAACTTAGCCAAAAATCGAGAAATTTCTATCGTTTTGATCAGAAGAAATTTTAAAATCGACTTTTTCAAATAAAATTTATTTTTTGCTTTTTTTTGGCGGAATCAAAGTTTTGAGGTTCGAGAGATGTCAGAAATTCGATTAAAACTTGTTTTCTGAAATTTGGGCAAAAAACTAGAGGCCAAAAACTTTGGTATTTTGCCTGGAAAAAACCTAAACTTTGAGTGCCTGTAACTATGGAACTACATGAGATAAAACCTTCTGGTTGGTGTTGAAAATTAGAGAATCCCGTCGTCTATCCACCCTGCAAAGGACAACTTTCTCCGACTCACGGTTCGCCCGCAATCACAGTTTTAGAAAATGCCGTTTTTCTTGCAAAACTTAGCCAAAAATCGAGAAATTTCTATCGTTTTGATCAGAAGAAATTTTTAAAATCGACTTTTTCAAATAAAATTTATTTTTTGCTTTTTTTTTGGCGGAATCAAAGTTTTGAGGTTCGAGAGATGTCAGAAATTCGATTAAAACTTGTTTTCTGAAATTTGGGGAAAAACTAGAGGCCAAAAACTTTGGTATTTTGCCTGGAAAAAACCTAAACTTTGAGTGCCTGTAACTATGGAACTACATGAGATAAAACCTTCTGGTTGGTGTTGAAAATTAGAGAATCCCGTCGTCTATCCACCCTGCAAAGGACAACTTTCTCCGACTCACGGTTCGCCCGCAATCACAGTTTTAGAAAATGCCGTTTTTCTTGCAAAACTTAGCCAAAAATCGAGAAATTTCTATCGTTTTGATCAGAAGAAATTTTAAAATCGACTTTTTCAAATAAAATTTATTTTTTGCTTTTTTTTTGGCGGAATCAAAGTTTTGAGGTTCGAGAGATGTCAGAAATTCGATTAAAACTTGTTTTCTGAAATTTGGGGAAAAACTAGAGGCCAAAAACTTTGGTATTTTGCCTGGAAAAAACCTAAACTTTGAGTGCCTGTAACTATGGAACTACATGAGATAAAACCTTCTGGTTGGTGTTGAAAATTAGAGAATCCCGTCGTCTATCCACCCTGCAAAGGACAACTTTCTCCGACTCACGGTTCGCCCGCAATCACAGTTTTAGAAAATGCCGTTTTTCTTGCAAAACTTAGCCAAAAATCGAGAAATTTCTATCGTTTTGATCAGAAGAAATTTTAAAATCGACTTTTTCAAATAAAAATTTATTTTTTGCTTTTTTTTTGGCGGAATCAAAGTTTTGAGGTTCGAGAGATGTCAGAAATTCGATTAAAACTTGTTTTCTGAAATTTGGGGAAAAACTAGAGGCCAAAAACTTTGGTATTTTGCCTGGAAAAAACCTAAACTTTGAGTGCCTGTAACTATGGAACTACATGAGATAAAACCTTCTGGTTGGTGTTGAAAATTAGAGAATCCCGTCGTCTATCCACCCTGCAAAGGACAACTTTCTCCGACTCACGGTTCGCCCGCAATCACAGTTTTAGAAAATGCCGTTATTTTGGCAAAACTTAGCCAAAAATCGAGAAATTTCTATCGTTTTGATCAGAAGAAATTTTAAAATCGACTTTTTCAAATAAAATTTATTTTTTGCTTTTTTTTTGGCGGAATCAAAGTTTTGAGGTTCGAGAGATGTCAGAAATTCGATTAAAACTTGTTTTCTGAAATTTGGGCAAAAAACTAGAGGCCAAAAACTTTGGTATTTTGCCTGGAAAAAAACCTAAACTTTGAGTGCCTGTAACTATGGAACTACATGAGATAAAACCTTCTGGTTGGTGTTGAAAATTAGAGAATCCCGTCGTCTATCCACCCTGCAAAGGACAACTTTCTCCGACTCACGGTTCGCCCGCAATCACAGTTTTAGAAAATGCCGTTATTTTGGCAAAACTTAGCCAAAAATCGAGAAATTTCTATCGTTTTGATCAGAAGAAATTTTTAAAATCGACTTTTTCAAATAAAATTTATTTTTTGCTTTTTTTTTGGCGGAATCAAAGTTTTGAGGTTCGAGAGATGTCAGAAATTCGATTAAAACTTGTTTTCTGAAATTTGGGCAAAAAACTAGAGGCCAAAAACTTTGGTATTTTGCCTGGAAAAAACCTAAACTTTGAGTGCCTGTAACTATGGAACTACATGAGATAAAACCTTCTGGTTGGTGTTGAAAATTAGAGAATCCCGTCGTCTATCCACCCTGCAAAGGACAACTTTCTCCGACTCACGGTTCGCCCGCAATCACAGTTTTAGAAAATGCCGTTTTTTCTTGCAAAACTTAGCCAAAAATCGAGAAATTTCTATCGTTTTGATCAGAAGAAATTTTTAAAATCGACTTTTTCAAATAAAATTTATTTTTTGCTTTTTTTTGGCGGAATCAAAAGTTTTGAGGTTCGAGAGATGTCAGAAATTCGATTAAAACTTGTTTTCTGAAATTTGGGGAAAAACTAGAGGCCAAAAAACTTTGGTATTTTGCCTGGAAAAAACCTAAACTTTGAGTGCCTGTAACTATGGAACTACATGAGATAAAACCTTCTGGTTGGTGTTGAAAATTAGAGAATCCCGTCGTCTATCCACCCTGCAAAGGACAACTTTCTCCGACTCACGGTTCGCCCGCAATCACAGTTTTAGAAAATGCCGTTTTTCTTGCAAAACTTAGCCAAAAATCGAGAAATTTCTATCGTTTTGATCAGAAGAAATTTTAAAATCGACTTTTTTCAAATAAAATTTATTTTTTGCTTTTTTTTTGGCGGAATCAAAGTTTTGAGGTTCGAGAGATGTCAGAAATTCGATTAAAACTTGTTTTCTGAAATTTGGGGAAAAAACTAGAGGCCAAAAACTTTGGTATTTTGCCTGGAAAAAACCTAAACTTTGAGTGCCTGTAACTATGGAACTACATGAGATAAAACCTTCTGGTTGGTGTTGAAAATTAGAGAATCCCGTCGTCTATCCACCCTGCAAAGGACAACTTTCTCCGACTCACGGTTCGCCCGCAATCACAGTTTTACTAGTTTTAGAAAATGCCGTTTTTCTTGCAAAACTTAGCCAAAAATCGAGAAATTTCTATCGTTTTGATCAGAAGAAATTTTAAAATCGACTTTTTCAAATAAAATTTATTTTTTGCTTTTTTTTTGGCGGAATCAAAGTTTTGAGGTTCGAGAGATGTCAGAAATTCGATTAAAACTTGTTTTCTGAAATTTGGGGAAAAACTAGAGGCCAAAAAACTTTGGTATTTTGCCTGGAAAAAACCTAAACTTTGAGTGCCTGTAACTATGGAACTACATGAGATAAAACCTTCTGGTTGGTGTTGAAAATTAGAGAATCCCGTCGTCTATCCACCCTGCAAAGGACAACTTTCTCCGACTCACGGTTCGCCCGCAATCACAGTTTTAGAAAATGCCGTTTTTCTTGCAAAACTTAGCCAAAAATCGAGAAATTTCTATCGTTTTGATCAGAAGAAATTTTAAAATCGACTTTTTCAAATAAAATTTATTTTTTGCTTTTTTTTGGCGGAATCAAAGTTTTGAGGTTCGAGAGATGTCAGAAATTCGATTAAAACTTGTTTTCTGAAATTTGGGGAAAAAACTAGAGGCCAAAAACTTTGGTATTTTGCCTGGAAAAAACCTAAACTTTGAGTGCCTGTAACTATGGAACTACATGAGATAAAAACCTTCTGGTTGGTGTTGAAAATTAGAGAATCCCGTCGTCTATCCACCCTGCAAAGGACAACTTTCTCCGACTCACGGTTTCGCCCGCAATCACAGTTTTAGAAAATGCCGTTTTTCTTGCAAAACTTAGCCAAAAATCGAGAAATTTCTATCGTTTTGATCAGAAGAAATTTTAAAATCGACTTTTTCAAATAAAATTTATTTTTTGCTTTTTTTTTTGCGAAATCAAAGTTTTGAGGTTCGAGAGATGTCAGAAATTCGATTAAAACTTGTTTTCTGAAATTTGGGGAAAAACTAGAGGCCAAAAACTTTGGTATTTTGCCTGGAAAAAAGCTAAACTTTGAGTGCCTGTAACTATGGAACTACATGAGATAAAACCTTCTGGTTGGTGTTGAAAATTAGAGAATCCCGTCGTCTATCCACCCTGCAAAGGACAACTTTCTCCGACTCACGGTTCGCCCGCAATCACAGTTTTAGAAAATGCCGTTTTTTCTTGCAAAACTTAGCCAAAAATCGAGAAATTTCTATCGTTTTGATCAGAAGAAATTTTAAAATCGACTTTTTCAAATAAAATTTATTTTTTGCTTTTTTTTTGGCGGAATCAAAGTTTTGAGGTTCGAGAGATGTCAGAAATTCGATTAAAACTTGTTTTCTGAAATTTGGGGAAAAACTAGAGGCCAAAAACTTTGGTATTTTGCCTGGAAAAAACCTAAACTTTGAGTGCCTGTAACTATGGAACTACATGAGATAAAACCTTCTGGTTGGTGTTGAAAATTAGAGAATCCCGTCGTCTATCCACCCTGCAAAGGACAACTTTCTCCGACTCACAGTTCGCCCGCAATCACAGTTTTAGAAAATGCCGTTTTTCTTGCAAAACTTAGCCAAAAATCGAGAAATTTCTATCGTTTTTGATCAGAAGAAATTTTAAAATCGACTTTTTCAAATAAAATTTATTTTTTGCTTTTTTTTGGCGGAATCAAAGTTTTGAGGTTCGAGAGATGTCAGAAATTCGATTAAAACTTGTTTTCTGAAATTTGGGG
>JARJEI010000099.1:0-119605 GCA_029955415.1 Lottia scabra
TGCGTTTTTCTTGCAAAACTTAGCCAAAAATCGAGAAATTTCTATCGTTTTGATCAGAAGAAATTTTAAAATCGACTTTTTCAAATAAAATTTTGGTTTTTGCTTTTTTTTTGGCGGAATCAAAGTTTTGAGGTTCGAGAGATGTCAGAAATTCGATTAAAACTTGTTTTCTGAAATTTGGGGAAAAAAACTAGAGGGCCAAAAACTTTGGTATTTTCCCTGGAAAAAACCTAAACTTTGAGTGCCTGTAACTATGGAACTACATGAGATAAAACCTTCTGGTTTGTGTTGAAAAATTAGAGAATGCCGTCGTCTATCCACCCTGCAAAGGGCAACTTTCTCCGACTTACGGTTCGCCCGCAATCACAGTTTTAGAAAATGCCGTTTTTCTTTGCAAAACTTAGCCAAAAATCGATAAATTTCTATCGTTTTGATCAGAAGAAATTTTTAAAATCGACTTTTTCAAATAAAATTTAGTTTTTGCGCTTTTTTTTTGGCGGAATCAAAGTTTTGAGGTTCGAGAGATGTCAGAAATTCGATTAAAACTTGTTTTCTGAAATTTGGGGAAAAAACTAGAGGCCAAAAACTTTGGTATTTTCCCTGGAAAAAACCTAAACTTTGAGTGCCTGTAACTATGGAACTACATGAGATAAAACCTTCTGGTTTGTGTTGAAAATTAGAGAATGCCGTCGTCTATCCACCCTGCAAAGGGCAACTTTCTCCGACTTACGGTTCGCCCCGCAATCACAGTTTTAGAAAAATGCCGTTTTCTTTGCAAAACTTAGCCAAAAATCGATAAATTTCTATCGTTTTTGATCAGAAGAAATTTTAAAATCGACTTTTTCAAATAAAATTTGGTTTTTGCTTTTTTTTTGGCGGAATCAAAGTTTTGAGGTTCGAGAGATGTCAGAAATTCGATTAAAACTTGTTTTCTGAAATTTGGGGAAAAAACTAGAGGCCAAAAACTTTGGTATTTTCCCTGGAAAAAAACCTAAACTTTGAGTGCCTGTAACTATGGAACTACATGAGATAAAACCTTCTGGTTTGTGTTGAAAATTAGAGAATGCCGTCGTCTATCCACCCTGCAAAGGGCAACTTTCTCCGACTTACGGTTCGCCCGCAATCACAGTTTTTAGAAAATGCCGTTTTCCTTTGCAAAACTTAGCCAAAAATCGATAAATTTCTATCGTTTTGATCAGAAGAAATTTTAAAATCGACTTTTTTCAAATAAAATTTAGTTTTTTGCTTTTTTTTTGGCGGAATCAAAGTTTTGAGGTTCGAGAGATGTCAGAAATTCGATTAAAACTTGTTTTCTGAAATTTGGGGGAAAAACTAGAGGCCAAAAACTTTGGTATTTTCCCCTGGAAAAAAACCTAAACTTTGAGTGCCTGTAACTATGGAACTACATGAGATAAAACCTTCTGGTTTGTGTTGAAAATTAGAGAATGCCGTCGTCTATCCACCCTGCAAAGGGCAACTTTCTCCGACTTACGGTTCGCCCGCAATCACAGTTTTAGAAAATGCCGTTTTCTTTGCAAAACTTAGCCAAAAAATCGATAAATTTCTATCGTTTTGATCAGAAGAAATTTTAAAATCGACTTTTTCAAATAAAATTTTGGTTTTTGCTTTTTTTTTTGGCGGAATCAAAGTTTTGAGGTTCGAGAGATGTCAGAAATTCGATTAAAACTTGTTTTCTGAAATTTGGGGAAAAACTAGAGGCCAAAAACTTTGGTATTTTCCCTGGAAAAAACCTAAACTTTGAGTGCCTGTAACTATGGAACTACATGAGATAAAAACCTTCTGGGTTTGTGTTGAAAATTAGAGAAAACCCGTCGTCTATCCACCCTGCAAAGGGCAACTTTCTCCGACTTACGGTTCGCCCGCAATCACAGTTTTAGAAAATGCCGTTTTTCTTGCAAAACTTAGCCCAAAAATCGAGAAAATTTCTATCGTTTTGATCAGAAGAAATTTTAAAAATCGACTTTTTCAAATAAAATTTGGTTTTTGCTTTTTTTTGGCGGAATCAAAGTTTTGAGGTTCGAGAGATGTCAGAAATTCGATTAAAACTTGTTTTCTGAAATTTGGGGAAAAACTAGAGGCCAAAAAACTTTGGTATTTTCCCTGGAAAAAACCTAAACTTTGAGTGCCTGTAACTATGGAACTACATGAGATAAAACCTTCTGGTTTGTGTTGAAAATTAGAGAAACCCGTCGTCTATCCACCCTGCAAAGGGCAACTTTCTCCGACTTACGGTTCGCCCGCAATCACAGTTTTAGAAAATGCCGTTTTTTCTTGCAAAACTTAGCCAAAAATCGAGAAATTTCTATCGTTTTGATCAGAAGAAATTTTAAAATCGACTTTTTCAAATAAAATTTGGTTTTTGCTTTTTTTTTGGCGGAATCAAAGTTTTGAGGTTCGAGAGATGTCAGAAATTCGATTAAAACTTGTTTTCTGAAATTTGGGAAAAAACTAGAGGCCAAAAACTTTGGTATTTTCCCTGGAAAAAACCTAAACTTTGAGTGCCTGTAACTATGGAACTACATGAGATAAAACCTTCTGGTTTGTGTTGAAAATTAGAGAATGCCGTCGTCTATCCACCCTGCAAAGGGCAACTTTCTCCGACTTACGGTTCGCCCGCAATCACAGTTTTAGAAAATGCCGTTTTCTTTGCAAAAACTTAGCCAAAAATCGATAAAATTTCTATCGTTTTGATCAGAAGAAATTTTAAAATCGACTTTTTCAAATAAAATTTAGTTTTTGCTTTTTTTTGGCGGAATCAAAGTTTTGAGGTTCGAGAGATGTCAGAAATTCGATTAAAAACTTGTTTTCTGAAATTTGGGGAAAAAACTAGAGGCCAAAAACTTTGGTATTTTTCCCTGGAAAAAACCTAAACTTTGAGTGCCTGTAACTATGGAACTACATGAGATAAAACCTTCTGGTTTGTGTTGAAAATTAGAGAATGCCGTCGTCTATCCACCCTGCAAAGGGCAACTTTCTCCGACTTACGGTTCGCCCGCAATCACAGTTTTAGAAAATGCCGTTTTCTTTGCAAAACTTAGCCAAAAATCGATAAATTTCTATCGTTTTGATCAGAAGAAATTTTAAAATCGGACTTTTTCAAATAAAATTTGGTTTTTGCTTTTTTTTGGCGGAATCAAAGTTTTGAGGTTCGAGAGATGTCAGAAATTCGATTAAAACTTGTTTTCTGAAATTTGGGGAAAAAACTAGAGGCCAAAAACTTTGGTATTTTCCCTGGAAAAAAACCTAAACTTTGAGTGCCTGTAACTATGGAACTACATGAGATAAAACCTTCTGGTTTGTGTTGAAAATTAGAGAATGCCGTCGTCTATCCACCCTGCAAAGGGCAACTTTCTCCGACTTACGGTTCGCCCGCAATCACAGTTTTAGAAAATGCCGTTTTCTTTGCAAAACTTAGCCAAAAATCGATAAATTTCTATCGTTTTTGATCAGAAGAAATTTTAAAATCGACTTTTTCAAATAAAATTTAGTTTTTGCTTTTTTTTGGCGGAATCAAAGTTTTGAGGTTCGAGAGATGTCAGAAATTCGATTAAAACTTGTTTTCTGAAATTTGGGGAAAAACTAGAGGCCAAAAACTTTGGTATTTTCCCTGGAAAAAACCTAAACTTTGAGTGCCTGTAACTATGGAACTACATGAGATAAAACCTTCTGGTTTGTGTTGAAAATTAGAGAATGCCGTCGTCTATCCACCCTGCAAAGGGCAACTTTCTCCGACTTACGGTTCGCCCGCAATCACAGTTTTAGAAAATGCCGTTTTCTTTGCAAAACTTAGCCAAAAATCGATAAATTTCTATCGTTTTTGATCAGAAGAAATTTTAAAATCGACTTTTTCAAATAAAATTTGGTTTTTGCTTTTTTTTTGGCGGAATCAAAGTTTTGAGGTTCGAGAGATGTCAGAAATTCGATTAAAACTTGTTTTCTGAAATTTGGGGAAAAACTAGAGGCCAAAAACTTTGGTATTTTCCCTGGAAAAAACCTAAACTTTGAGTGCCTGTAACTATGGAACTACATGAGATAAAACCTTCTGGTTTGTGTTGAAAATTAGAGAAACCCGTCGTCTATCCACCCTGCAAAGGGCAACTTTCTCCGACTTACGGTTCGCCCGCAATCACAGTTTTAGAAAATGCCGTTTTTCTTGCAAAACTTAGCCAAAAAATCGAGAAATTTCTATCGTTTTGATCAGAAGAAATTTTAAAATCGACTTTTTTCAAATAAAATTTGGTTTTTGCTTTTTTTTTGGCGGAATCAAAGTTTTGAGGTTCGAGAGATGTCAGAAAATTCGATTAAAACTTGTTTTCTGAAATTTGGGGAAAAAACTAGAGGCCAGCAAAAACTTTGGTATTTTCCCTGGAAAAAACCTAAACTTTTGAGTGCCTGTAACTATGGAACTTACATGAGATAAAACCTTCTGGTTTGTGTTGAAAATTAGAGAAAGCCCGTCGTCTATCCACCCTGCAAAGGGCAACTTTCTCCGACTTACGGTTCGCCCGCAATCACAGTTTTAGAAAATGCCGTTTTTTCTTGCAAAACTTAGCCAAAAATCGAGAAATTTCTATCGTTTTGATCAGAAGAAATTTTAAAATCGACTTTTTCAAATAAAATTTGGTTTTTTGCTTTTTTTTTTGGCGGAATCAAAGTTTTGAGGTTCGAGAGATGTCAGAAATTCGATTAAAACTTGTTTTCTGAAATTTGGGGAAAAAAACTAGAGGCCAAAAACTTTGGTATTTTCCCTGGAAAAAACCTAAACTTTGAGTGCCTGTAACTATGGAACTACATGAGATAAAACCTTCTGGTTTGTGTTGAAAATTAGAGAATGCCCGTCGTCTATCCACCCTGCAAAGGGCAACTTTCTCCGACTTACGGTTCGCCCGCAATCACAGTTTTAGAAAATGCCGTTTTTCTTTGCAAAACTTAGCCAAAAATCGATAAATTTCTATCGTTTTGATCAGAAGAAATTTTAAAATCGACTTTTTCAAATAAAATTTGGTTTTTGCTTTTTTTTTGGCGGAATCAAAGTTTTGAGGTTCGAGAGATGTCAGAAATTCGATTAAAACTTGTTTTCTGAAATTTGGGGGAAAAACTAGAGGCCAAAAACTTTGGTATTTTCCCTGGAAAAAACCTAAACTTTGAGTGCCTGTAACTATGGAACTACATGAGATAAAACCTTCTGGTTTGTGTTGAAAATTAGAGAAACCCGTCGTCTATCCACCCTGCAAAGGGCAACTTTCTCCGACTTACGGTTCGCCCGCAATCACAGTTTTAGAAAATGCCGTTTTTCTTGCAAAACTTAGCCAAAAATCGAGAAATTTCTATCGTTTTGATCAGAAGAAATTTTAAAATCGACTTTTTCAAATAAAATTTGGTTTTTGCTTTTTTTTGGCGGAATCAAAGTTTTGAGGTTCGAGAGATGTCAGAAATTCGATTAAAACTTGTTTTTCTGAAATTTGGGAAAAAACTAGAGGCCAAAAACTTTGGTATTTTCCCTGGAAAAAACCTAAACTTTGAGTGCCTGTAACTATGGAACTACATGAGATAAAACCTTCTGGTTTGTGTTGAAAATTAGAGAATGCCGTCGTCTATCCACCCTGCAAAGGGCAACTTTCTCCGACTTACGGTTCGCCCGCAATCACAGTTTTAGAAAATGCCGTTTTCTTTGCAAAACTTAGCCAAAAATCGATAAATTTCTATCGTTTTGATCAGAAGAAATTTTAAAATCGACTTTTTCAAATAAAATTTAGTTTTTGCTTTTTTTTGGCGGAATCAAAGTTTTGAGGTTCGAGAGATGTCAGAAATTCGATTAAAACTTGTTTTCTGAAATTTGGGGAAAAACTAGAGGCCAAAAACTTTGGTATTTTCCCTGGAAAAAACCTAAACTTTGAGTGCCTGTAACTATGGAACTACATGAGATAAAACCTTCTGGTTTGTGTTGAAAATTAGAGAATGCCGTCGTCTATCCACCCTGCAAAGGGCAACTTTCTCCGACTTACGGTTCGCCCGCAATCACAGTTTTAGAAAATGCCGTTTTCTTTGCAAAACTTAGCCAAAAATCGATAAATTTCTATCGTTTTGATCAGAAGAAATTTTAAAATCGACTTTTTCAAATAAAATTTAGTTTTTGCTTTTTTTTGGCGGAATCAAAGTTTTGAGGTTCGAGAGATGTCAGAAATTCGATTAAAACTTGTTTTCTGAAATTTGGGGAAAAACTAGAGGCCAAAAACTTTGGTATTTTCCCTGGAAAAAACCTAAACTTTGAGTGCCTGTAACTATGGAACTACATGAGATAAAACCTTCTGGTTTGTGTTGAAAATTAGAGAATGCCGTCGTCTATCCACCCTGCAAAGGGCAACTTTCTCCGACTTACGGTTCGCCCGCAATCACAGTTTTAGAAAATGCCGTTTTCTTTGCAAAACTTAGCCAAAAATCGATAAATTTCTATCGTTTTGATCAGAAGAAATTTTAAAATCGACTTTTTCAAATAAAATTTAGTTTTTGCTTTTTTTTGGCGGAATCAAAGTTTTGAGGTTCGAGAGATGTCAGAAATTCGATTAAAACTTGTTTTCTGAAATTTGGGGAAAAACTAGAGGCCAAAAACTTTGGTATTTTCCCTGGAAAAAACCTAAACTTTGAGTGCCTGTAACTATGGAACTACATGAGATAAAACCTTCTGGTTTGTGTTGAAAAATTAGAGAATGCCGTCGTCTATCCACCCTGCAAAGGGCAACTTTCTCCGACTTACGGTTCGCCCGCAATCACAGTTTTAGAAAATGCCGTTTTCTTTGCAAAACTTAGCCAAAAATCGATAAATTTCTATCGTTTTGATCAGAAGAAATTTTAAAATCGACTTTTTCAAATAAAATTTGGTTTTTGCTTTTTTTTGGCGGAATCAAAGTTTTGAGGTTCGAGAGATGTCAGAAATTCGATTAAAACTTGTTTTCTGAAATTTGGGGAAAAACTAGAGGCCAAAAACTTTGGTATTTTCCCTGGAAAAAACCTAAACTTTGAGTGCCTGTAACTATGGAACTACATGAGATAAAACCTTCTGGTTTGTGTTGAAAATTAGAGAAACCCGTCGTCTATCCACCCTGCAAAGGGCAACTTTCTCCGACTTACGGTTCGCCCGCAATCACAGTTTTAGAAAATGCCGTTTTTCTTGCAAAACTTAGCCAAAAATCGAGAAATTTCTATCGTTTTGATCAGAAGAAATTTTAAAATCGACTTTTTCAAATAAAATTTAGTTTTTGCTTTTTTTTTGGCGGAATCAAAGTTTTGAGGTTCGAGAGATGTCAGAAATTCGATTAAAACTTGTTTTCTGAAATTTGGGGAAAAACTAGAGGCCAAAAACTTTGGTATTTTCCCTGGAAAAAACCTAAACTTTGAGTGCCTGTAACTATGGAACTACATGAGATAAAACCTTCTGGTTTGTGTTGAAAATTAGAGAATGCCGTCGTCTATCCACCCTGCAAAGGGCAACTTTCTCCGACTTACGGTTCGCCCGCAATCACAGTTTTAGAAAATGCCGTTTTCTTTGCAAAACTTAGCCAAAAATCGATAAATTTCTATCGTTTTGATCAGAAGAAATTTTAAAATCGACTTTTTCAAATAAAATTTGGTTTTTGCTTTTTTTTGGCGGAATCAAAGTTTTGAGGTTCGAGAGATGTCAGAAATTCGATTAAAACTTGTTTTCTGAAATTTGGGGAAAAACTAGAGGCCAAAAACTTTGGTATTTTCCCTGGAAAAAACCTAAACTTTGAGTGCCTGTAACTATGGAACTACATGAGATAAAACCTTCTGGTTTGTGTTGAAAATTAGAGAAACCCGTCGTCTATCCACCCTGCAAAGGGCAACTTTCTCCGACTTACGGTTCGCCCGCAATCACAGTTTTAGAAAATGCCGTTTTTCTTGCAAAACTTAGCCAAAAATCGAGAAATTTCTATCGTTTTGATCAGAAGAAATTTTAAAATCGACTTTTTCAAATAAAATTTGGTTTTTGCTTTTTTTTTGGCGGAATCAAAGTTTTGAGGTTCGAGAGATGTCAGAAATTCGATTAAAACTTGTTTTCTGAAATTTGGGAAAAAACTAGAGGCCAAAAACTTTGGTATTTTCCCTGGAAAAAACCTAAACTTTGAGTGCCTGTAACTATGGAACTACATGAGATAAAACCTTCTGGTTTGTGTTGAAAATTAGAGAATGCCGTCGTCTATCCACCCTGCAAAGGGCAACTTTCTCCGACTTACGGTTCGCCCGCAATCACAGTTTTAGAAAATGCCGTTTTCTTTGCAAAACTTAGCCAAAAATCGATAAATTTCTATCGTTTTGATCAGAAGAAATTTTAAAATCGACTTTTTCAAATAAAATTTAGTTTTTGCTTTTTTTTGGCGGAATCAAAGTTTTGAGGTTCGAGAGATGTCAGAAATTCGATTAAAACTTGTTTTCTGAAATTTGGGGAAAAACTAGAGGCCAAAAACTTTGGTATTTTCCCTGGAAAAAACCTAAACTTTGAGTGCCTGTAACTATGGAACTACATGAGATAAAACCTTCTGGTTTGTGTTGAAAATTAGAGAATGCCGTCGTCTATCCACCCTGCAAAGGGCAACTTTCTCCGACTTACGGTTCGCCCGCAATCACAGTTTTAGAAAATGCCGTTTTCTTTGCAAAACTTAGCCAAAAATCGATAAATTTCTATCGTTTTGATCAGAAGAAATTTTAAAATCGACTTTTTCAAATAAAATTTGGTTTTTGCTTTTTTTTGGCGGAATCAAAGTTTTGAGGTTCGAGAGATGTCAGAAATTCGATTAAAACTTGTTTTCTGAAATTTGGGAAAAAACTAGAGGCCAAAAACTTTGGTATTTTCCCTGGAAAAAACCTAAACTTTGAGTGCCTGTAACTATGGAACTACATGAGATAAAACCTTCTGGTTTGTGTTGAAAATTAGAGAATGCCGTCGTCTATCCACCCTGCAAAGGGCAACTTTCTCCGACTTACGGTTCGCCCGCAATCACAGTTTTAGAAAATGCCGTTTTCTTTGCAAAACTTAGCCAAAAATCGATAAATTTCTATCGTTTTGATCAGAAGAAATTTTAAAATCGACTTTTTCAAATAAAATTTAGTTTTTGCTTTTTTTTTGGCGGAATCAAAGTTTTGAGGTTCGAGAGATGTCAGAAATTCGATTAAAACTTGTTTTCTGAAATTTGGGGAAAAACTAGAGGCCAAAAACTTTGGTATTTTCCCTGGAAAAAACCTAAACTTTGAGTGCCTGTAACTATGGAACTACATGAGATAAAACCTTCTGGTTTGTGTTGAAAATTAGAGAATGCCGTCGTCTATCCACCCTGCAAAGGGCAACTTTCTCCGACTTACGGTTCGCCCGCAATCACAGTTTTAGAAAATGCCGTTTTCTTTGCAAAACTTAGCCAAAAATCGATAAATTTCTATCGTTTTGATCAGAAGAAATTTTAAAATCGACTTTTTCAAATAAAATTTGGTTTTTGCTTTTTTTTTGGCGGAATCAAAGTTTTGAGGTTCGAGAGATGTCAGAAATTCGATTAAAACTTGTTTTCTGAAATTTGGGGAAAAACTAGAGGCCAAAAACTTTGGTATTTTCCCTGGAAAAAACCTAAACTTTGAGTGCCTGTAACTATGGAACTACATGAGATAAAACCTTCTGGTTTGTGTTGAAAATTAGAGAAACCCGTCGTCTATCCACCCTGCAAAGGGCAACTTTCTCCGACTTACGGTTCGCCCGCAATCACAGTTTTAGAAAATGCCGTTTTTCTTGCAAAACTTAGCCAAAAATCGAGAAATTTCTATCGTTTTGATCAGAAGAAATTTTAAAATCGACTTTTTCAAATAAAATTTGGTTTTTGCTTTTTTTTGGCGGAATCAAAGTTTTGAGGTTCGAGAGATGTCAGAAATTCGATTAAAACTTGTTTTCTGAAATTTGGGAAAAAACTAGAGGCCAAAAACTTTGGTATTTTCCCTGGAAAAAACCTAAACTTTGAGTGCCTGTAACTATGGAACTACATGAGATAAAACCTTCTGGTTTGTGTTGAAAATTAGAGAATGCCGTCGTCTATCCACCCTGCAAAGGGCAACTTTCTCCGACTTACGGTTCGCCCGCAATCACAGTTTTAGAAAATGCCGTTTTCTTTGCAAAACTTAGCCAAAAATCGATAAATTTCTATCGTTTTGATCAGAAGAAATTTTAAAATCGACTTTTTCAAATAAAATTTAGTTTTTGCTTTTTTTTGGCGGAATCAAAGTTTTGAGGTTCGAGAGATGTCAGAAATTCGATTAAAACTTGTTTTCTGAAATTTGGGGAAAAACTAGAGGCCAAAAACTTTGGTATTTTCCCTGGAAAAAACCTAAACTTTGAGTGCCTGTAACTATGGAACTACATGAGATAAAACCTTCTGGTTTGTGTTGAAAATTAGAGAATGCCGTCGTCTATCCACCCTGCAAAGGGCAACTTTCTCCGACTTACGGTTCGCCCGCAATCACAGTTTTAGAAAATGCCGTTTTCTTTGCAAAACTTAGCCAAAAATCGATAAATTTCTATCGTTTTGATCAGAAGAAATTTTAAAATCGACTTTTTCAAATAAAATTTAGTTTTTGCTTTTTTTTGGCGGAATCAAAGTTTTGAGGTTCGAGAGATGTCAGAAATTCGATTAAAACTTGTTTTCTGAAATTTGGGGAAAAACTAGAGGCCAAAAACTTTGGTATTTTCCCTGGAAAAAACCTAAACTTTGAGTGCCTGTAACTATGGAACTACATGAGATAAAACCTTCTGGTTTGTGTTGAAAATTAGAGAATGCCGTCGTCTATCCACCCTGCAAAGGGCAACTTTCTCCGACTTACGGTTCGCCCGCAATCACAGTTTTAGAAAATGCCGTTTTCTTTGCAAAACTTAGCCAAAAATCGATAAATTTCTATCGTTTTGATCAGAAGAAATTTTAAAATCGACTTTTTCAAATAAAATTTAGTTTTTGCTTTTTTTTGGCGGAATCAAAGTTTTGAGGTTCGAGAGATGTCAGAAATTCGATTAAAACTTGTTTTCTGAAATTTGGGGAAAAACTAGAGGCCAAAAACTTTGGTATTTTCCCTGGAAAAAACCTAAACTTTGAGTGCCTGTAACTATGGAACTACATGAGATAAAACCTTCTGGTTTGTGTTGAAAATTAGAGAATGCCGTCGTCTATCCACCCTGCAAAGGGCAACTTTCTCCGACTTACGGTTCGCCCGCAATCACAGTTTTAGAAAATGCCGTTTTCTTTGCAAAACTTAGCCAAAAATCGATAAATTTCTATCGTTTTGATCAGAAGAAATTTTAAAATCGACTTTTTCAAATAAAATTTGGTTTTTGCTTTTTTTTTGGCGGAATCAAAGTTTTGAGGTTCGAGAGATGTCAGAAATTCGATTAAAACTTGTTTTCTGAAATTTGGGGAAAAACTAGAGGCCAAAAACTTTGGTATTTTCCCTGGAAAAAACCTAAACTTTGAGTGCCTGTAACTATGGAACTACATGAGATAAAACCTTCTGGTTTGTGTTGAAAATTAGAGAAACCCGTCGTCTATCCACCCTGCAAAGGGCAACTTTCTCCGACTTACGGTTCGCCCGCAATCACAGTTTTAGAAAATGCCGTTTTTCTTGCAAAACTTAGCCAAAAATCGAGAAATTTCTATCGTTTTGATCAGAAGAAATTTTAAAATCGACTTTTTCAAATAAAATTTAGTTTTTGCTTTTTTTTGGCGGAATCAAAGTTTTGAGGTTCGAGAGATGTCAGAAATTCGATTAAAACTTGTTTTCTGAAATTTGGGGAAAAACTAGAGGCCAAAAACTTTGGTATTTTCCCTGGAAAAAACCTAAACTTTGAGTGCCTGTAACTATGGAACTACATGAGATAAAACCTTCTGGTTTGTGTTGAAAATTAGAGAATGCCGTCGTCTATCCACCCTGCAAAGGGCAACTTTCTCCGACTTACGGTTCGCCCGCAATCACAGTTTTAGAAAATGCCGTTTTCTTTGCAAAACTTAGCCAAAAATCGAGAAATTTCTATCGTTTTGATCAGAAGAAATTTTAAAATCGACTTTTTCAAATAAAATTTGGTTTTTGCTTTTTTTTGGCGGAATCAAAGTTTTGAGGTTCGAGAGATGTCAGAAATTCGATTAAAACTTGTTTTCTGAAATTTGGGGAAAAACTAGAGGCCAAAAACTTTGGTATTTTCCCTGGAAAAAACCTAAACTTTGAGTGCCTGTAACTATGGAACTACATGAGATAAAACCTTCTGGTTTGTGTTGAAAATTAGAGAAACCCGTCGTCTATCCACCCTGCAAAGGGCAACTTTCTCCGACTTACGGTTCGCCCGCAATCACAGTTTTAGAAAATGCCGTTTTTCTTGCAAAACTTAGCCAAAAATCGAGAAATTTCTATCGTTTTGATCAGAAGAAATTTTAAAATCGACTTTTTCAAATAAAATTTGGTTTTTGCTTTTTTTTGGCGGAATCAAAGTTTTGAGGTTCGAGAGATGTCAGAAATTCGATTAAAACTTGTTTTCTGAAATTTGGGAAAAAACTAGAGGCCAAAAACTTTGGTATTTTCCCTGGAAAAAACCTAAACTTTGAGTGCCTGTAACTATGGAACTACATGAGATAAAACCTTCTGGTTTGTGTTGAAAATTAGAGAATGCCGTCGTCTATCCACCCTGCAAAGGGCAACTTTCTCCGACTTACGGTTCGCCCGCAATCACAGTTTTAGAAAATGCCGTTTTCTTTGCAAAACTTAGCCAAAAATCGATAAATTTCTATCGTTTTGATCAGAAGAAATTTTAAAATCGACTTTTTCAAATAAAATTTAGTTTTTGCTTTTTTTTTGGCGGAATCAAAGTTTTGAGGTTCGAGAGATGTCAGAAATTCGATTAAAACTTGTTTTCTGAAATTTGGGGAAAAACTAGAGGCCAAAAACTTTGGTATTTTCCCTGGAAAAAACCTAAACTTTGAGTGCCTGTAACTATGGAACTACATGAGATAAAACCTTCTGGTTTGTGTTGAAAATTAGAGAATGCCGTCGTCTATCCACCCTGCAAAGGGCAACTTTCTCCGACTTACGGTTCGCCCGCAATCACAGTTTTAGAAAATGCCGTTTTCTTTGCAAAACTTAGCCAAAAATCGATAAATTTCTATCGTTTTGATCAGAAGAAATTTTAAAATCGACTTTTTCAAATAAAATTTGGTTTTTGCTTTTTTTTGGCGGAATCAAAGTTTTGAGGTTCGAGAGATGTCAGAAATTCGATTAAAACTTGTTTTCTGAAATTTGGGAAAAAACTAGAGGCCAAAAACTTTGGTATTTTCCCTGGAAAAAACCTAAACTTTGAGTGCCTGTAACTATGGAACTACATGAGATAAAACCTTCTGGTTTGTGTTGAAAATTAGAGAATGCCGTCGTCTATCCACCCTGCAAAGGGCAACTTTCTCCGACTTACGGTTCGCCCGCAATCACAGTTTTAGAAAATGCCGTTTTCTTTGCAAAACTTAGCCAAAAATCGATAAATTTCTATCGTTTTGATCAGAAGAAATTTTAAAATCGACTTTTTCAAATAAAATTTAGTTTTTGCTTTTTTTTTGGCGGAATCAAAGTTTTGAGGTTCGAGAGATGTCAGAAATTCGATTAAAACTTGTTTTCTGAAATTTGGGGAAAAACTAGAGGCCAAAAACTTTGGTATTTTCCCTGGAAAAAACCTAAACTTTGAGTGCCTGTAACTATGGAACTACATGAGATAAAACCTTCTGGTTTGTGTTGAAAATTAGAGAATGCCGTCGTCTATCCACCCTGCAAAGGGCAACTTTCTCCGACTTACGGTTCGCCCGCAATCACAGTTTTAGAAAATGCCGTTTTCTTTGCAAAACTTAGCCAAAAATCGATAAATTTCTATCGTTTTGATCAGAAGAAATTTTAAAATCGACTTTTTCAAATAAAATTTGGTTTTTGCTTTTTTTTGGCGGAATCAAAGTTTTGAGGTTCGAGAGATGTCAGAAATTCGATTAAAACTTGTTTTCTGAAATTTGGGGAAAAACTAGAGGCCAAAAACTTTGGTATTTTCCCTGGAAAAAACCTAAACTTTGAGTGCCTGTAACTATGGAACTACATGAGATAAAACCTTCTGGTTTGTGTTGAAAATTAGAGAAACCCGTCGTCTATCCACCCTGCAAAGGGCAACTTTCTCCGACTTACGGTTCGCCCGCAATCACAGTTTTAGAAAATGCCGTTTTTCTTGCAAAACTTAGCCAAAAATCGAGAAATTTCTATCGTTTTGATCAGAAGAAATTTTAAAATCGACTTTTTCAAATAAAATTTGGTTTTTGCTTTTTTTTGGCGGAATCAAAGTTTTGAGGTTCGAGAGATGTCAGAAATTCGATTAAAACTTGTTTTCTGAAATTTGGGGAAAAACTAGAGGCCAAAAACTTTGGTATTTTCCCTGGAAAAAACCTAAACTTTGAGTGCCTGTAACTATGGAACTACATGAGATAAAACCTTCTGGTTTGTGTTGAAAATTAGAGAAACCCGTCGTCTATCCACCCTGCAAAGGGCAACTTTCTCCGACTTACGGTTCGCCCGCAATCACAGTTTTAGAAAATGCCGTTTTTCTTGCAAAACTTAGCCAAAAATCGAGAAATTTCTATCGTTTTGATCAGAAGAAATTTTAAAATCGACTTTTTCAAATAAAATTTGGTTTTTGCTTTTTTTTGGCGGAATCAAAGTTTTGAGGTTCGAGAGATGTCAGAAATTCGATTAAAACTTGTTTTCTGAAATTTGGGAAAAAACTAGAGGCCAAAAACTTTGGTATTTTCCCTGGAAAAAACCTAAACTTTGAGTGCCTGTAACTATGGAACTACATGAGATAAAACCTTCTGGTTTGTGTTGAAAATTAGAGAATGCCGTCGTCTATCCACCCTGCAAAGGGCAACTTTCTCCGACTTACGGTTCGCCCGCAATCACAGTTTTAGAAAATGCCGTTTTCTTTGCAAAACTTAGCCAAAAATCGATAAATTTCTATCGTTTTGATCAGAAGAAATTTTAAAATCGACTTTTTCAAATAAAATTTAGTTTTTGCTTTTTTTTGGCGGAATCAAAGTTTTGAGGTTCGAGAGATGTCAGAAATTCGATTAAAACTTGTTTTCTGAAATTTGGGGAAAAACTAGAGGCCAAAAACTTTGGTATTTTCCCTGGAAAAAACCTAAACTTTGAGTGCCTGTAACTATGGAACTACATGAGATAAAACCTTCTGGTTTGTGTTGAAAATTAGAGAATGCCGTCGTCTATCCACCCTGCAAAGGGCAACTTTCTCCGACTTACGGTTCGCCCGCAATCACAGTTTTAGAAAATGCCGTTTTCTTTGCAAAACTTAGCCAAAAATCGATAAATTTCTATCGTTTTGATCAGAAGAAATTTTAAAATCGACTTTTTCAAATAAAATTTGGTTTTTGCTTTTTTTTGGCGGAATCAAAGTTTTGAGGTTCGAGAGATGTCAGAAATTCGATTAAAACTTGTTTTCTGAAATTTGGGAAAAAACTAGAGGCCAAAAACTTTGGTATTTTCCCTGGAAAAAACCTAAACTTTGAGTGCCTGTAACTATGGAACTACATGAGATAAAACCTTCTGGTTTGTGTTGAAAATTAGAGAATGCCGTCGTCTATCCACCCTGCAAAGGGCAACTTTCTCCGACTTACGGTTCGCCCGCAATCACAGTTTTAGAAAATGCCGTTTTCTTTGCAAAACTTAGCCAAAAATCGATAAATTTCTATCGTTTTGATCAGAAGAAATTTTAAAATCGACTTTTTCAAATAAAATTTAGTTTTTGCTTTTTTTTGGCGGAATCAAAGTTTTGAGGTTCGAGAGATGTCAGAAATTCGATTAAAACTTGTTTTCTGAAATTTGGGGAAAAACTAGAGGCCAAAAACTTTGGTATTTTCCCTGGAAAAAACCTAAACTTTGAGTGCCTGTAACTATGGAACTACATGAGATAAAACCTTCTGGTTTGTGTTGAAAATTAGAGAATGCCGTCGTCTATCCACCCTGCAAAGGGCAACTTTCTCCGACTTACGGTTCGCCCGCAATCACAGTTTTAGAAAATGCCGTTTTCTTTGCAAAACTTAGCCAAAAATCGATAAATTTCTATCGTTTTGATCAGAAGAAATTTTAAAATCGACTTTTTCAAATAAAATTTGGTTTTTGCTTTTTTTTGGCGGAATCAAAGTTTTGAGGTTCGAGAGATGTCAGAAATTCGATTAAAACTTGTTTTCTGAAATTTGGGGAAAAACTAGAGGCCAAAAACTTTGGTATTTTCCCTGGAAAAAACCTAAACTTTGAGTGCCTGTAACTATGGAACTACATGAGATAAAACCTTCTGGTTTGTGTTGAAAATTAGAGAAACCCGTCGTCTATCCACCCTGCAAAGGGCAACTTTCTCCGACTTACGGTTCGCCCGCAATCACAGTTTTAGAAAATGCCGTTTTTCTTGCAAAACTTAGCCAAAAATCGAGAAATTTCTATCGTTTTGATCAGAAGAAATTTTAAAATCGACTTTTTCAAATAAAATTTGGTTTTTGCTTTTTTTTGGCGGAATCAAAGTTTTGAGGTTCGAGAGATGTCAGAAATTCGATTAAAACTTGTTTTCTGAAATTTGGGGAAAAACTAGAGGCCAAAAACTTTGGTATTTTCCCTGGAAAAAACCTAAACTTTGAGTGCCTGTAACTATGGAACTACATGAGATAAAACCTTCTGGTTTGTGTTGAAAATTAGAGAAACCCGTCGTCTATCCACCCTGCAAAGGGCAACTTTCTCCGACTTACGGTTCGCCCGCAATCACAGTTTTAGAAAATGCCGTTTTTCTTGCAAAACTTAGCCAAAAATCGAGAAATTTCTATCGTTTTGATCAGAAGAAATTTTAAAATCGACTTTTTCAAATAAAATTTGGTTTTTGCTTTTTTTTGGCGGAATCAAAGTTTTGAGGTTCGAGAGATGTCAGAAATTCGATTAAAACTTGTTTTCTGAAATTTGGGAAAAAACTAGAGGCCAAAAACTTTGGTATTTTCCCTGGAAAAAACCTAAACTTTGAGTGCCTGTAACTATGGAACTACATGAGATAAAACCTTCTGGTTTGTGTTGAAAATTAGAGAATGCCGTCGTCTATCCACCCTGCAAAGGGCAACTTTCTCCGACTTACGGTTCGCCCGCAATCACAGTTTTAGAAAATGCCGTTTTCTTTGCAAAACTTAGCCAAAAATCGATAAATTTCTATCGTTTTGATCAGAAGAAATTTTAAAATCGACTTTTTCAAATAAAATTTGGTTTTTGCTTTTTTTTGGCGGAATCAAAGTTTTGAGGTTCGAGAGATGTCAGAAATTCGATTAAAACTTGTTTTCTGAAATTTGGGGAAAAACTAGAGGCCAAAAACTTTGGTATTTTCCCTGGAAAAAACCTAAACTTTGAGTGCCTGTAACTATGGAACTACATGAGATAAAACCTTCTGGTTTGTGTTGAAAATTAGAGAAACCCGTCGTCTATCCACCCTGCAAAGGGCAACTTTCTCCGACTTACGGTTCGCCCGCAATCACAGTTTTAGAAAATGCCGTTTTTCTTGCAAAACTTAGCCAAAAATCGAGAAATTTCTATCGTTTTGATCAGAAGAAATTTTAAAATCGACTTTTTCAAATAAAATTTGGTTTTTGCTTTTTTTTGGCGGAATCAAAGTTTTGAGGTTCGAGAGATGTCAGAAATTCGATTAAAACTTGTTTTCTGAAATTTGGGAAAAAACTAGAGGCCAAAAACTTTGGTATTTTCCCTGGAAAAAACCTAAACTTTGAGTGCCTGTAACTATGGAACTACATGAGATAAAACCTTCTGGTTTGTGTTGAAAATTAGAGAATGCCGTCGTCTATCCACCCTGCAAAGGGCAACTTTCTCCGACTTACGGTTCGCCCGCAATCACAGTTTTAGAAAATGCCGTTTTCTTTGCAAAACTTAGCCAAAAATCGATAAATTTCTATCGTTTTGATCAGAAGAAATTTTAAAATCGACTTTTTCAAATAAAATTTAGTTTTTGCTTTTTTTTGGCGGAATCAAAGTTTTGAGGTTCGAGAGATGTCAGAAATTCGATTAAAACTTGTTTTCTGAAATTTGGGGAAAAACTAGAGGCCAAAAACTTTGGTATTTTCCCTGGAAAAAACCTAAACTTTGAGTGCCTGTAACTATGGAACTACATGAGATAAAACCTTCTGGTTTGTGTTGAAAATTAGAGAATGCCGTCGTCTATCCACCCTGCAAAGGGCAACTTTCTCCGACTTACGGTTCGCCCGCAATCACAGTTTTAGAAAATGCCGTTTTCTTTGCAAAACTTAGCCAAAAATCGATAAATTTCTATCGTTTTGATCAGAAGAAATTTTAAAATCGACTTTTTCAAATAAAATTTAGTTTTTGCTTTTTTTTGGCGGAATCAAAGTTTTGAGGTTCGAGAGATGTCAGAAATTCGATTAAAACTTGTTTTCTGAAATTTGGGGAAAAACTAGAGGCCAAAAACTTTGGTATTTTCCCTGGAAAAAACCTAAACTTTGAGTGCCTGTAACTATGGAACTACATGAGATAAAACCTTCTGGTTTGTGTTGAAAATTAGAGAATGCCGTCGTCTATCCACCCTGCAAAGGGCAACTTTCTCCGACTTACGGTTCGCCCGCAATCACAGTTTTAGAAAATGCCGTTTTCTTTGCAAAACTTAGCCAAAAATCGATAAATTTCTATCGTTTTGATCAGAAGAAATTTTAAAATCGACTTTTTCAAATAAAATTTAGTTTTTGCTTTTTTTTGGCGGAATCAAAGTTTTGAGGTTCGAGAGATGTCAGAAATTCGATTAAAACTTGTTTTCTGAAATTTGGGGAAAAACTAGAGGCCAAAAACTTTGGTATTTTCCCTGGAAAAAACCTAAACTTTGAGTGCCTGTAACTATGGAACTACATGAGATAAAACCTTCTGGTTTGTGTTGAAAATTAGAGAATGCCGTCGTCTATCCACCCTGCAAAGGGCAACTTTCTCCGACTTACGGTTCGCCCGCAATCACAGTTTTAGAAAATGCCGTTTTCTTTGCAAAACTTAGCCAAAAATCGATAAATTTCTATCGTTTTGATCAGAAGAAATTTTAAAATCGACTTTTTCAAATAAAATTTGGTTTTTGCTTTTTTTTGGCGGAATCAAAGTTTTGAGGTTCGAGAGATGTCAGAAATTCGATTAAAACTTGTTTTCTGAAATTTGGGGAAAAACTAGAGGCCAAAAACTTTGGTATTTTCCCTGGAAAAAACCTAAACTTTGAGTGCCTGTAACTATGGAACTACATGAGATAAAACCTTCTGGTTTGTGTTGAAAATTAGAGAAACCCGTCGTCTATCCACCCTGCAAAGGGCAACTTTCTCCGACTTACGGTTCGCCCGCAATCACAGTTTTAGAAAATGCCGTTTTTCTTGCAAAACTTAGCCAAAAATCGAGAAATTTCTATCGTTTTGATCAGAAGAAATTTTAAAATCGACTTTTTCAAATAAAATTTAGTTTTTGCTTTTTTTTGGCGGAATCAAAGTTTTGAGGTTCGAGAGATGTCAGAAATTCGATTAAAACTTGTTTTCTGAAATTTGGGGAAAAACTAGAGGCCAAAAACTTTGGTATTTTCCCTGGAAAAAACCTAAACTTTGAGTGCCTGTAACTATGGAACTACATGAGATAAAACCTTCTGGTTTGTGTTGAAAATTAGAGAATGCCGTCGTCTATCCACCCTGCAAAGGGCAACTTTCTCCGACTTACGGTTCGCCCGCAATCACAGTTTTAGAAAATGCCGTTTTCTTTGCAAAACTTAGCCAAAAATCGATAAATTTCTATCGTTTTGATCAGAAGAAATTTTAAAATCGACTTTTTCAAATAAAATTTGGTTTTTGCTTTTTTTTGGCGGAATCAAAGTTTTGAGGTTCGAGAGATGTCAGAAATTCGATTAAAACTTGTTTTCTGAAATTTGGGGAAAAACTAGAGGCCAAAAACTTTGGTATTTTCCCTGGAAAAAACCTAAACTTTGAGTGCCTGTAACTATGGAACTACATGAGATAAAACCTTCTGGTTTGTGTTGAAAATTAGAGAAACCCGTCGTCTATCCACCCTGCAAAGGGCAACTTTCTCCGACTTACGGTTCGCCCGCAATCACAGTTTTAGAAAATGCCGTTTTTCTTGCAAAACTTAGCCAAAAATCGAGAAATTTCTATCGTTTTGATCAGAAGAAATTTTAAAATCGACTTTTTCAAATAAAATTTGGTTTTTGCTTTTTTTTGGCGGAATCAAAGTTTTGAGGTTCGAGAGATGTCAGAAATTCGATTAAAACTTGTTTTCTGAAATTTGGGAAAAAACTAGAGGCCAAAAACTTTGGTATTTTCCCTGGAAAAAACCTAAACTTTGAGTGCCTGTAACTATGGAACTACATGAGATAAAACCTTCTGGTTTGTGTTGAAAATTAGAGAATGCCGTCGTCTATCCACCCTGCAAAGGGCAACTTTCTCCGACTTACGGTTCGCCCGCAATCACAGTTTTAGAAAATGCCGTTTTCTTTGCAAAACTTAGCCAAAAATCGATAAATTTCTATCGTTTTGATCAGAAGAAATTTTAAAATCGACTTTTTCAAATAAAATTTAGTTTTTGCTTTTTTTTGGCGGAATCAAAGTTTTGAGGTTCGAGAGATGTCAGAAATTCGATTAAAACTTGTTTTCTGAAATTTGGGGAAAAACTAGAGGCCAAAAACTTTGGTATTTTCCCTGGAAAAAACCTAAACTTTGAGTGCCTGTAACTATGGAACTACATGAGATAAAACCTTCTGGTTTGTGTTGAAAATTAGAGAATGCCGTCGTCTATCCACCCTGCAAAGGGCAACTTTCTCCGACTTACGGTTCGCCCGCAATCACAGTTTTAGAAAATGCCGTTTTCTTTGCAAAACTTAGCCAAAAATCGATAAATTTCTATCGTTTTGATCAGAAGAAATTTTAAAATCGACTTTTTCAAATAAAATTTGGTTTTTGCTTTTTTTTGGCGGAATCAAAGTTTTGAGGTTCGAGAGATGTCAGAAATTCGATTAAAACTTGTTTTCTGAAATTTGGGAAAAAACTAGAGGCCAAAAACTTTGGTATTTTCCCTGGAAAAAACCTAAACTTTGAGTGCCTGTAACTATGGAACTACATGAGATAAAACCTTCTGGTTTGTGTTGAAAATTAGAGAATGCCGTCGTCTATCCACCCTGCAAAGGGCAACTTTCTCCGACTTACGGTTCGCCCGCAATCACAGTTTTAGAAAATGCCGTTTTCTTTGCAAAACTTAGCCAAAAATCGATAAATTTCTATCGTTTTGATCAGAAGAAATTTTAAAATCGACTTTTTCAAATAAAATTTAGTTTTTGCTTTTTTTTGGCGGAATCAAAGTTTTGAGGTTCGAGAGATGTCAGAAATTCGATTAAAACTTGTTTTCTGAAATTTGGGGAAAAACTAGAGGCCAAAAACTTTGGTATTTTCCCTGGAAAAAACCTAAACTTTGAGTGCCTGTAACTATGGAACTACATGAGATAAAACCTTCTGGTTTGTGTTGAAAATTAGAGAATGCCGTCGTCTATCCACCCTGCAAAGGGCAACTTTCTCCGACTTACGGTTCGCCCGCAATCACAGTTTTAGAAAATGCCGTTTTCTTTGCAAAACTTAGCCAAAAATCGATAAATTTCTATCGTTTTGATCAGAAGAAATTTTAAAATCGACTTTTTCAAATAAAATTTGGTTTTTGCTTTTTTTTGGCGGAATCAAAGTTTTGAGGTTCGAGAGATGTCAGAAATTCGATTAAAACTTGTTTTCTGAAATTTGGGGAAAAACTAGAGGCCAAAAACTTTGGTATTTTCCCTGGAAAAAACCTAAACTTTGAGTGCCTGTAACTATGGAACTACATGAGATAAAACCTTCTGGTTTGTGTTGAAAATTAGAGAAACCCGTCGTCTATCCACCCTGCAAAGGGCAACTTTCTCCGACTTACGGTTCGCCCGCAATCACAGTTTTAGAAAATGCCGTTTTTCTTGCAAAACTTAGCCAAAAATCGAGAAATTTCTATCGTTTTGATCAGAAGAAATTTTAAAATCGACTTTTTCAAATAAAATTTGGTTTTTGCTTTTTTTTGGCGGAATCAAAGTTTTGAGGTTCGAGAGATGTCAGAAATTCGATTAAAACTTGTTTTCTGAAATTTGGGAAAAAACTAGAGGCCAAAAACTTTGGTATTTTCCCTGGAAAAAACCTAAACTTTGAGTGCCTGTAACTATGGAACTACATGAGATAAAACCTTCTGGTTTGTGTTGAAAATTAGAGAATGCCGTCGTCTATCCACCCTGCAAAGGGCAACTTTCTCCGACTTACGGTTCGCCCGCAATCACAGTTTTAGAAAATGCCGTTTTCTTTGCAAAACTTAGCCAAAAATCGATAAATTTCTATCGTTTTGATCAGAAGAAATTTTAAAATCGACTTTTTCAAATAAAATTTAGTTTTTGCTTTTTTTTGGCGGAATCAAAGTTTTGAGGTTCGAGAGATGTCAGAAATTCGATTAAAACTTGTTTTCTGAAATTTGGGGAAAAACTAGAGGCCAAAAACTTTGGTATTTTCCCTGGAAAAAACCTAAACTTTGAGTGCCTGTAACTATGGAACTACATGAGATAAAACCTTCTGGTTTGTGTTGAAAATTAGAGAATGCCGTCGTCTATCCACCCTGCAAAGGGCAACTTTCTCCGACTTACGGTTCGCCCGCAATCACAGTTTTAGAAAATGCCGTTTTCTTTGCAAAACTTAGCCAAAAATCGATAAATTTCTATCGTTTTGATCAGAAGAAATTTTAAAATCGACTTTTTCAAATAAAATTTGGTTTTTGCTTTTTTTTGGCGGAATCAAAGTTTTGAGGTTCGAGAGATGTCAGAAATTCGATTAAAACTTGTTTTCTGAAATTTGGGAAAAAACTAGAGGCCAAAAACTTTGGTATTTTCCCTGGAAAAAACCTAAACTTTGAGTGCCTGTAACTATGGAACTACATGAGATAAAACCTTCTGGTTTGTGTTGAAAATTAGAGAATGCCGTCGTCTATCCACCCTGCAAAGGGCAACTTTCTCCGACTTACGGTTCGCCCGCAATCACAGTTTTAGAAAATGCCGTTTTCTTTGCAAAACTTAGCCAAAAATCGATAAATTTCTATCGTTTTGATCAGAAGAAATTTTAAAATCGACTTTTTCAAATAAAATTTAGTTTTTGCTTTTTTTTGGCGGAATCAAAGTTTTGAGGTTCGAGAGATGTCAGAAATTCGATTAAAACTTGTTTTCTGAAATTTGGGGAAAAACTAGAGGCCAAAAACTTTGGTATTTTCCCTGGAAAAAACCTAAACTTTGAGTGCCTGTAACTATGGAACTACATGAGATAAAACCTTCTGGTTTGTGTTGAAAATTAGAGAATGCCGTCGTCTATCCACCCTGCAAAGGGCAACTTTCTCCGACTTACGGTTCGCCCGCAATCACAGTTTTAGAAAATGCCGTTTTCTTTGCAAAACTTAGCCAAAAATCGATAAATTTCTATCGTTTTGATCAGAAGAAATTTTAAAATCGACTTTTTCAAATAAAATTTGGTTTTTGCTTTTTTTTGGCGGAATCAAAGTTTTGAGGTTCGAGAGATGTCAGAAATTCGATTAAAACTTGTTTTCTGAAATTTGGGGAAAAACTAGAGGCCAAAAACTTTGGTATTTTCCCTGGAAAAAACCTAAACTTTGAGTGCCTGTAACTATGGAACTACATGAGATAAAACCTTCTGGTTTGTGTTGAAAATTAGAGAAACCCGTCGTCTATCCACCCTGCAAAGGGCAACTTTCTCCGACTTACGGTTCGCCCGCAATCACAGTTTTAGAAAATGCCGTTTTTCTTGCAAAACTTAGCCAAAAATCGAGAAATTTCTATCGTTTTGATCAGAAGAAATTTTAAAATCGACTTTTTCAAATAAAATTTGGTTTTTGCTTTTTTTTGGCGGAATCAAAGTTTTGAGGTTCGAGAGATGTCAGAAATTCGATTAAAACTTGTTTTCTGAAATTTGGGGAAAAACTAGAGGCCAAAAACTTTGGTATTTTCCCTGGAAAAAACCTAAACTTTGAGTGCCTGTAACTATGGAACTACATGAGATAAAACCTTCTGGTTTGTGTTGAAAATTAGAGAAACCCGTCGTCTATCCACCCTGCAAAGGGCAACTTTCTCCTAACTTTTTTTTTTTTTTTTTTTTTTTTTAAGTCCAAACTAGGTCGGAACATGGATAATTCTCCATTGACTTTTCATTGGAATACGTCATGCGGCCCTATCAGCTGATTAAAATTTACATTGGTTTCTGAAGGGCCCTGCGGAATGGATAAATAATGACCGTTTATAAGTTCACTGACTTGCATTATCAAACTAGGTCATACTTGACACCATTGATTGATGTCTTGTTACGTTACGAATAGTAGTGTTTATTTACATATTATATGATTTAAAGATATGATTTAAAGATAAAATAGGCAATAGGCAATAAATTCCTGTATGTTATTACTTAATTACGGAAAGGCTTTTTATCTTAAAAGATGAATTAAAAATGATCAAAATAACTAAAATATATTGTTGTGTTCTTTAAATAGAAATAGTTTTGAGAATTGTTAATGATCTTAATACTGAAAAATGGACTAATATTATTTAAACGCCAAATCGCGACTGGATTCAATTTATTGTCTCTTTGAACTTTAGTATGCCAATGTTAAAGCGATACAACCTCTTAGAATGAACAAAAAAATTAAGTTATCAAACTTGGTCAATAAGAGTATATATTCATCAACGCTGTCCAAAGTATACAAACAGAATGCAAATAACCCATGAAACTATGTAAATTTCTAAAATGTCCATATAATAACAGGTTATAATTGATAAACGCCTTAAATTTGTTTAAGGGTTTTTCAATTATTGTATATAAACATTGTTTTCTGGATTGATCAGATTATTTAGGTAATCTGTTGTATAGTTATACAACCAGACAAGTCCCTTGATGAATATAAACTCCTATTGACCAAATTTAAAAATTTCGATTTTTTGTTCATTCTTAGAGGTTGTATTCCTTTAATCAATGTTACTACAATGTTACTACAATGTATGACATGGTGGTACGCAACATAAAACACGAGTAATAGGCAATGATTTGCCGTGTTTTACACTGATATCATATTGTTTAAGGTCAATTAGGTGAATATTCAGACAAGTAATAATCAATTGTAAAATTAATGGGAGGGGCTTAAATATATATCGAGTTTCGTATTATTTACAAGATTGGTTTGATGTACATGGTCAAACAGTCTTTAAGAGAATTGGAAGAATTGGACCAAAGTTACCATTTGGCAAAGGTGAATATCATTAACTATAATTATACATGTACTGTCAACTATTTCTTCAGAATCATATCTTAAAAATCATTGTATACGAATTTGTAGGGACCGCGGTGGTTCAATTAGTCAGACGCTTACTTTCTAACCTGAACGTCCATGGAAAGTGTCGAGATATTTCCTTCGGATTTCCTTCAACAAAACGGCTAATTGTTAGGATGGTACTATAAATCGTTTGCTACAAGCTGTGTACGTTTAAGATTCGTCGACGGCTAGGATTCATGCCTCTACCAGGGCAAAATGTCCTCATTCCACACTGCATGGCTACTTCAGGTTGCATTTCATTTATGAATAGGGCATAATAACGTCTTGAATTGTTTTCGAATTTGTTTAGGTTAAAATTCTGAACGGTTAAAATGCCCACAAATGAAAAACGTAATGTTGATATTAATTTGATAATAATTGAGGAGAATGTTCGAAATTTTAATTTTCATAAAAATGAGTATCAAACCGTGTATATCTCTGAACAAAGTCGGAGTAGTAAAAATTAAAATATGGTTTAGAATAAATATAGCAATAAGTAAAACACCTTTTATTCCAATACAAATACTAAATGGAAATAAATTAACTTTCTAGTATTCACAGATGAGTTATAATTACTTTGCGTTTAACAAGACATAAAAACTAGTGTTTTGTTCTTTATATTATTGATCGAAAGTCGAAGCCTATATTAGTTTGTCTAATCAATTGTGTCTAATTAATTGTACTAGGAAACTGCACAAAGTATACCAACTTATTTTCTAATCAAAAACGATACACCAAATATTTTTTAACTGATATTAAAGGGGTGGTAAGTTATTATTAGTTGTTTGTATTAAATTATTTTATATGAAAAAATATTCATTCACTGTTCCATTTCCACCTGCAATCAAGAAGTAAATCATTTCATTAGTCTTAAAGATAAATGGCTTACCTTTAGGATGTGAATTTCATTTTCAATGTCTTTTTATACCAATAGTAACTATTCTTGTTCATCAATAATATATATATCTCATCTTAAACAGTGTACTTATGCCGCATACATGCCGGCATCTGGCTTTCTGAAAGAGTATGTTCTGGATATCTGAATCCATCGACTGCATCTTAGTTTTATTTTATTGAACATATCACGCTTAAGATGTGGGGTCTGAAGGTTCAAGGTAATAAGGTTGAGAATGATCCATGATTTAGTTAACTTCGTGAGAGATGAGTATCGGTGTTTATAAGAATTCTATCATGTTCTGGGAGTTCAGACACAAGGCTACCCTATCCTTAACTAATGTACTTAACTTCTAAACCATTATTTGTAAGCATTTACATCTATACTGTTTAACTTCATCATGATCATCTATAACTAGTCTTCATTACCACGAACATAATATATACCTAGTCTTATTTACAATGAACATAAATATAACTAGTCTTCTTGACCATGATCAACTATTTACTAGTCTTCTTTACCATGAACAACTATCTAGTCTTCTTTACATTCAACATATTATATAACTAGTCTTCTTTACAATGAACATCTATAACTAGTCTTCTTTGTCATGAACGACTATAACAAGTCTTCTTTATCATGAACAACAATAGCTAGTCTTCTTTACCATGAAATGAAATTAATGAAATTCCATCGAATTGTAAGTAAGAGATAAAACACGACTACGAGGTTATGCTTGGATTTGTAAAACCGAGAAGGAAGAAAGTGGACCGATTGTGAAACTTTCTGACTTCGAGGTTTTACGAATCCAAGCATAACCGAGTAGGAGTGTTTTATCAAACTTATAAACCGTCAAATATTTGTCATGGACCTGAACATAACATGATTTTCGGTAATCTTCCAATCAAGTATACTATGAACATAACGTATCTTGCCAAGCGAAGGTAAAATGGTGCGGACAACCCATGCTTTGCACATTTTAGGGGGGGGGGGGGGGGCGCGCACGCCCGCCACGCCCCCGCCTAAATCCGCCCCTGCAATAATGAGCATTTTGTTAAGACAACTGCATTAATTCACTATTTTCCGAGATTCATGTATCGATTTTGTTAAATCAAACATATGTAGCTAGACTACAGACGCTCTTTTATGTTAGACTCTAACTTTTCATGCAAATCACTAATATTTGCAATGTTGAACTGGGGAGAGCCTGGTTGAATAATTTCGGTATGCTGAACAAGCACTATTTTTGTGAAACTATAGATATTGATCGTAATATGGAATAATAGTTAATCAAACGGTTTTGATATAAAAATAGTGGTTCAAAAATTTATCAAATTTGCTTACCTATCACAAGGAAAAATGTTTGTTCGTAACTTCAATGCACCAAATATCATTCAAAACCAATCATTTATCAAAACTAAACTTCTTGTCCAACTTCCTCCATCAAAGTACATGTATATAAAAAACAAATAAGGGTTTGAAATTTGTTTTAATGTAAAAAAAAAAAATTCTATTCTACAACTGTTGTCCATGGCCTATAAATCCATGTAGTATGTGTAGTGGGTATTGGCACCATTCATCTATTTTATCTATTTCATATCTAAAGTGTTCAGATTGATAGGTTCGAAACTGCAGATAATATACACATCGGCCTCTTAGAGCTGATCATTGACAGTGAACACTGGGCTATAAAATACACTTCAATTGTTATTTTAATGGCTTACCTTTTATAAAGCTGTAATTTAAACTGTTCAATAAACATATCTTCAAAACTGTAACTAACTGGACCTCGAACATCCGAGAGGACGTCCAATTGTCGCCATCAATATGTAATGAAATTAAACGTACGTCATTCTAAAAGATTTTAAACTCGTATTGACGTGTGTTTTTGGATGTAGAATCTTCATAAGGATATCTGGCTTAGAATTGGGAAACTTAAATAAAAAAAGAGTTTTGCTATTTTGTATCTGTTAAGAACGCCATACAGTGTGCAATGGTGGAAATTTCGAGAGGGCATTAGCCTTCTTTAATTTTGGTTCCAGCTGTCAAGGCCTTTTGAGCGCACAAAGCAAGTAGCACAAACGGCCTCGATTTGTTGTCTCATCCGAGCGACAAGTTGCTTTTTCCAAGACAGTGGCTCGGACTTGCATGGGATGAACAGTCCAAATCTTGAGTCATGTCGGGATTGAACACCAGACTTTCATGTTAGCGAGCGTGTCTTAAATGAATGAACGAGGCATAATTCTAATGGCTTACCTTCCGAAAACTCATCAAAAATGAAGGTCAATACACAGGATATCCTTCAAAACTATATTTCACATAGTATTCGACATCCATGTCACAGTCAATACAAATAGATAAAATGGAATGAGGTTCTCGACATGATGATACTATAAAAGCTCATTTCCAGTTAGTTTAAAAATAAGATTGAATGAATGAATAAAAGAATGAATGAATGACTGAAATATTTCAAATGGCTTACCTTTAAACTTTATTTCATGAAGTTCAATACACACTATCTAGTTTCAAAACTTAACTTCACGTGCCCTAAAACAGCAAGTATTGTGTTATCAACAAACTTGTGGTCAAAGGGGGATAATTTCAATTTTGTGTGGTCTGTAGTAGACACCACGAATAATACTTAAAGCGATACTACGTCTTAGAATGAACAAAACAATTAAATTTTCAAACTTGGTCAATAGGAGTATATATTCATCGGGGGACAATCCCAGTGGCATAACTATAAAACAGATTACCTAAATAATCTGATAAATCCAGAAAACTATGTTTAAATACAATAATTGATATATGCCTTCAATTTAAGGCATTTATCAATAATAATCTATAATTGTATGGAAAATTACATAGTTTTATGGGTTTATTTGATTCTGTTTGTATACTTTGGACACTGTTGATGAATATATACTCTTATTGACCAAGTTTGAGAACTTATTTTTTTGTTCATTCTAAGAGGTTGTATCGCTTTAACATAGATATAAGCAGTTAATTTCATAAAGACTCTGACTTTGTGCTTGTTCAACGTCGGTTATTACAATGTATAACATTGTTCGTGAAGACAATTATAATATAGGTCACTGGTTCAAAATTTCAGATATGCACATTGACCTCTTTAGACTGATCAAACATCCTTGACAACATTCGAGTGTCGTCATCAATATGTAATAATGTAGGCCTATATTATATTAAAATGTTTGGAATTCGCATTGTGCGCTTTTGAATGAAGAATCCTCATAAAGATATCTGCCTTAGAATTTGGATTTTAAAACAATTAAATATATTCATTTCTGCATATGTTTAAGTTGCAGGCCTTACAGTCAATCCTACTGTCAAGACCAATTTTACAACGAACAAAATGGTTTTTGTGGTCAAAGGGGGATAATTTCAATTGTGTGCGATTTGTAGTAAACACCACAAATTAAAACAGGGATATAAGCAGTTGTCTCAACCCATGTCTGTTTTCGCGTCTTCGTGTTTAGATGTTTAGTTTAAAGTTCCTTAATTTCAGGAAAACGTAACCACAATTCTCCAAAAATACTTCCTTACCAACCAAATTATGTGAGGGACCAAAACTCATCGCCCCCACGATTCGAGTTCAATTAGGGAACGCGTCCCCCTCCCCCTTAATACACGCTCTTGTGTATTGTCATTTGACATAACCAGTGTTGACTGTAATATCATCACAATAAATCCACACCGTGACCGTAAGCAATACATTTACAACTTATTTACATTGCAACAAGTACAATTCAAAATATCGACTAGAGCTGGTCGATTCTTTTGCATACGTGTTTCGGATATAAAATCAGCTTGTCAGCTGGTCAGCTTATCAAGGAAAAAGTTCAATTCTTTATTGTTTGACCACTGGAATATCTGTCATTTTGTTAAGGAATTAAAGTTTATTTAAATTTACATAACAAAAAATCACCTCCAGGTTTTTTTTTAATAAATACATACAATAATAATTTGCAAACTAAAATTCAATAACCACAGTGGTCGGGCACGGGGCCTAAGAGTAAAGTGATCGAAGAATGAAATGAAATGAAATGAATATAAATATCGGTAGGAAAGCAGGAGTGGACAGTCCAGTTATCAGTCCAGTTGGAAGTCCGTTCCTGTAGTGTATGTATCACTTTCTTGGCTAGCTAGTTAAGGAATATAATATATATATCTATAAATAAAGTTGTTAGTATCCACAAGCAGCCTTATCTGTTACTACGGGAATGAATGAATGAACTTTCAGAAAGTCTCCACGGTTCCTGGTAATGCAAAGATTTCGGAAATGAATGAACGAAAAAACAACAGCACATTTCAGACTTAGTTCCGTAATTTAGCGAGTCCATAAATAAATTAATAATTTTGATAGAAAAACAAAATGAGAAATTTCAGAAGATTCGGACTATACTATTGTAAAAATTCAAAACATTAGGCCTACTGAATATGTCATAATATAGAAAAGAAATGGAAATGCTTTCAGATCAAAATCTGACTTCGGTTCAGAAATGCTTGAAATGCCTTACCTTAACTTTTAAAACTACGTTAAAATGTTCAATACACAGAATTCTTGTTTATTTGTTTCATCTACATTCTACAGCGTCCATTTTATCAACACGAGCAGCTTGACTGAATTTGCATGTGGTCAAAGGGGGGTAATTTTAAATTTATTGTTTGTAATAACACTTTGTCATGCAGCTTTTAAACCCTTTTCAGTTAATTTTTAAATAAATCTCGAGTAATATCTCAATTCAAAAAAATAGTTTGCATTGTTTAAAGGGGTATGTTCAATATTCGTGTGGAATTCTTAACCAAGCATATTATCAGTAATGGGGTCCAAAGCTCATCATCAAATGTTGAGCCTTGTTAATCTATAATCATGTTATGATTTTAAAGTTAAAAAAACGTCTCTAATTCTAGAAAAAAAACTTACAGAAAAACTCATAGAAATAAAGAGCAAAAGTTCTGGTTTAAGGTATAATTGAACGGAATATGCAGACTTGTGTGCAGTTTACATTATACTCTCATTTTATACCCAAAAAACAAACGTCGACAAGTTAAAGATACAATGAATAAACTCAAATAATACTTTTAACGTAATACACACAAAGTTTCTAGAAATAAAATTTGCATGAATGAATTAAGGAATCAAAAATGGGAGGAATGAAATTTGTCAAAAATGGTTTACCGTAAGTCAAACTGTATTTTATGACGCCACCCGCCCTTTAACAAACAAGTTGACTGTTTAAAAACAGTCCTGACTCTTGGTCAAAGAATTTCAATTTTGTGTTGTCTAACATGTTATATAAATAGTCTCAAAAGAAACCAAAATTCCTGGTTTTCTGCTTTATAATCATACTTTTCTAGGATTTTTTTTAAATTAAAGGGGAACACTTTCGAGGTTTGTTTTCGGCCTTATGTTAATACTCTTCAAAATTACTACTAGTGCCCAAAAGTCCCTTCAGTTAAACCTCAAACAAAACAATTTATTTTTCATTTTCTTGTTTTTTCTATGTAAGACATATTCTTACTACGACGAATCGTATTTTTTTTTTACTTTCCAACGCGCATAATTATGGTCTATGGATACACGGAAATTTGAAGGCGCAAATTTCGAGAAAGAGTTGTGAACATTATTACTTCTTAGACAAGCTAACAAATTCCAAGTTCTGAGATCAAAACATATCCTTGTGCTCATATATTGCTGTCAATACGTGTTTCAAATATGAAATACTCGTTTTTCGGGAACAAAAAAGGTCAATATCGTCAACAAAGTATAAGAATCGATGGAACCACAATCGCCCTGATTGATTGAGTTGCAGACATTTCTACTTTTAATTAGAACCATCATTAAAAATGACCCATGTATAAACTAATATCTAACTGTGGATGGATTAACCAAAAATATTGTTTTTGAATATTTCAGTAGATATCAGTAAGGCTGGACCCAAAAATCCAGCAAAAAAAGTAAATACTTCGGGTTTTTGCCCAAAAGTGCCCAAAATTGAACCTTTGCGCCGGAGGACCCTTATGGTCAAAAAAGTCATTTTGGAGCCGAAATTTTTTTTCTCAGATTTCGATTTGAGGTAAGTTTTTAGACTAATTGGGTTTTTGCCCAAAAGTACCCAAAATTGAACTTTTTCCGCCGGAGCCCATAGCTCCAAACATTGCGGCATTGCAAAGACAACCTGTTGGGCCACCTTGTGGCAAAATTTCAGCTTCCTATCTCAAACGGTCTAGCCGTGGTGGAGGTTCAAAGTTTGAAATAAAATGAATAAAAAGTTTCAGAAACTATAAAATCATGTAGTACTTGACAACTTATACCACTCTCCATTATGAAATATTTACTCATTTATTGATATACTTACTCAAATGAAAAGTTCATTAGCTGATACCAATGTTTGGTCAATGCTTTAACGTGGATTTCGAAATTTATTTTGCGGTTTGGATCAATTGGATGGTTTGGATCGTTTGTGTATTAGTAAAGTTTGTGCCATTTACATTTTTCCATTTCCATCTGACCTCACCTGCATCATTCAAATATATGGGTTAAAAATTTCCGAGGTACCGGTACTTTGTTTAGAATACGATTTTATAGACTTGACACAAATTCAAAACGCATTTCGTCGTATTTGATTAAATTGGCTTACCTTTCGTACAGCTCTTTTTTCAATAAACATAACTTTTTTCGAAGATATAACTAACTGGGCCTCAACCATCAAGATGTAATAAAATAAAACGTAATGTCATTTTAAAATGGTTGCTAACGTGTGCTTTTAGATGTAGAACCTGAAAAAGGGATATGTGGCCTAGAATTGGGATACTTGAATCAAATCAAAGTTTATTTTTTGCACTTGTTTGCTCTAAACGCCATGCACTGTAGAATTGGGGAAATTCAGTATAAGCCTACCCCCTTATTTTTTCATATGAACTGTCGAGGGATCTTGAAAGTGCCCAGACTGGCACACGGGACCTCGGGTAATTGTCTCATCAGAAGGTTTAACAGCGGAAATTGGGAAAAAATTACGAAGGTTGAACCTTGACTAATGCCAGACTTGAAAATTTGGCTTACTTTTTGAAAAACTGATAAAATCCACAGGATTTTTTCGAAGCTTAAAGCTTAAATCACTTTTGGTATTTGACATCAATGTAAAAGAAAGAGGAAGAAAAATCATTCTTGACATCAAACTTCATATGAAAGAACTAATTTCCAAATGGTCTAAAATGAGTGAATACATGAATCAAACTACTGGCTTACCTTTTAAAACAAATTTCATGTCTTGCAATACACATATTTTCAAAAAGTATAGTGCTTAATTGACTTGTGGTTAAAGGGGAATGATTTCCATTTTGTGTGATCTGTCGTAAACATAACTTGTTATTGTTATCTGTTCATGCAAGTTCTCCAAATTTACAAACTGAATGGGGAAAAGTTTGGTAAAGAAAACAAGAACTATTTTTTATAAAATATTCATCATGGTATTGAATAAAAGATAACCAAAACGTTTTGAGATCAAAACAGTGGTTAAGATAATATATGTTTTAATTGGTTTACCTTTCACCAGTAATAAGCTTGTTCATAATTTCAATGTACCAGATATCATTCATAGCTAGACTTCATTGAAACTTAACTTCACTTCTATCAAAACTAAACTTCATAAAAACTAAACTTTCTGATTTATCAAACACTAAACCTTCATCAAAACTAAACTTCACTTATATCAAAACTAATCTTCCATCAAATCTATAAAATCACCAAAAAATGAAATAATACAAAATATAATTAAATGATTTTAATATTTTTAGTTTCAGAAACTGTAAAATCATGTATTACTTGAAACCAGATAACACTTTTCATTGTGAAATATTTACTCATTTATTGATATACATGTACATGTCCTCAAATGAAAAGTTCATTAGCAGCTACCAATGTTTTGTGAATGCGTTAACCCTAACCTCTTTACAATCCCTTTAATGACCAAAAATAATCTTCGTAAAATCTTCGTTTAAATTTTTCAACTGAAAAACAAACACAATGCCAACTTTTTATTTTTTCACATAGACATAGTTATGTTTTAGGTACTAATTATTGCAGCCTGGCAAATAGTCCGTTTCTTTTTGGTTAAATATATTCCAAATTGGCTTACCTTAAAACTATTTTTGTTGACGTTTTCATATCAATAAAACATAAACTTCTATCACTTCCACTTGAAATTCAGTTCACCAGGAAATGAAAAGAAGATAAAATTAAATGAAATAGGTTGAGTTTTACGTCCTAATCTTGTGAACCTATTTCAGTTGTGGGCGATGAAAAGGAATTTTGCAAAAGCAATAATTGCTGTGGGCAGTTTACGAATGGTACATATCTTTCTAGACGCTCTTTTCTAACAATGGGAAACGAATGGGGGAAAACAGGTTTTAAAATCTTCACCTATCAACTCATTTCAGCTAACTGAAAATTCTTTTTTTTTTCGTAACACGAAATGCCTTGATCATGATATTATAAATAAAATATAAAAATTATATAATAGTATAATAGTTTTGAAACTAAAGTCAAAGCTTTGGTTCCGATATTATGTTATAATTGGCTTACCTTTCGCAACTATACTGTTTTTCATAGTGTTCAAAACACAGCATTATAACTAAACTTCCATCAAATGTTTATCACATCTGAACAGCTAAACTTCTACCAAAGCTAAACTTTTGTCAAAGCTAAACTTCTATCAAAGCTAAATTTCTATCACAACCAAACTTTTATCAAAACTTCTATAAAAAAAATAATATAAATGCAACATTGTCTATATATTTTTGTTAAACTGATTAGTTCATGGACTGCAATGTATATTGGGTAATAGTATTTTTGTTCGATTTACATATTCTGTTTTCAAGTACGACTGATGCGTTCGGATATGTTTTAATTGGCTTACCTTTCTAAACCTTATTTTTCCATAAAATCCAATGCTTAATACATCACCCTTAATTTAAATTTATATCAGAATTCAACTTCTATCACAAATAAACTTCTATTAGAACTAAATGCAGAAAGGCCTTTCAGGTCCACGTCACCATCAAATGAAATAAAATGAAATCATTTTAACATATTATACATGTATCATTCAAAAATGAACTATTATTAAATCTAAACTTCTATCAAACTAAATCCATGCATTTAATTTATTTCTTTTTCTGCAACTGATTTTATTTGGCAATTTTGCACCATTGAAGTTTTTATTCCATTTTTAACTTTTCAGGCACCGTTTCAGATATGATTTAATGGGCTTACCTTTCATAGCCCTTTATATGTTCAAAAAGTAACTTTTGTTCAGAATTAAAACTAACTGTGACTCGAAAATCCATGTCAATATAAATATCAATTATCGCCATCAACATGCAATTAGATTATACATAATTGATATTAACATATTCATAATTCGCTTAGGCCATCGGCACTTGTTTTGGTTATACGATAATTATAAAGATATTGAATTGTAACTAGGGTAAACTGGAATGAATCAAAATTTAATACATTTTAATGTATTCGAGTTGTACGTCTTACAACTTTCCACCTTTTTGGCCCAATGAAGACACCATGCACTACACAATGGGAGAACAGTGGCATTAAACATTTCTTATTTCCAATTGAATGAATAGAAGAATAAATTAATGGAATTTAAATTCTTACCTTTCACATGACTGATAAAATATAAAGTTCAATACACAGGATTTCCTTCAAAACTAAACTTCACTCGGCACTCAACATCCATATCACAGAGTAAATGAAATGAAATAAAATGACATAGCGTTTTCGATCTCATTTCTAGATGGTTTTGAAATGGACCCATTTTGGTATGAATGAAGAAGGAGTAATACATGAATGAATAAATGAAAACAAATGGCTTACCTTTAAACTCTACTTTTAATAAACAGGTTAGAATTTCAAAACTAGTCATCTGTTTATATTGCCTTGCCCTACATTAACAAATTACAATGTGGTCAAAGGGAGATAATTTAACATGTGTGTGGTCTGTAGTAACCATAATAATAATGATAATATTGTGCAGCAAGTTGTATAGTGGGTTTATTTTATGGCTCCTTCAGGATAAGGCATTCCTATGCTTTTGAATGAAAACGTCTTTGGGTGCCGCTACAAGTGTCAAGTATCAAATTCATAATTAGAAAACAAATACAAGTAATCAAATTAAGAATAAAAAAATAAAAAAAACACCTGAAAGCAGATAGTTTCAAAACATTACTGGATATGTCAGAATAATGAATGAAAACAAGTACAAATGCTTTCAGATGAAAATCAGACTTTGGCTTAGAATAGTCTCTATTAGCTTACCCTTTAGTAATACTGTTTTATAGCGTTCAATACAGACAATTATATAATGAAATTTATAACTCAAAACAGCATCCATTTTATCTAGCACGTGATGCTTGGCTCAATAGAATTTGCATGTGGTCAAAGGGGGGTAATTTTAGTAACATTGTTTGTAATAGAAACTGCTCCGTGAGGGTTTTGTAGACATGTCCTTCTCGATTTTTAAGATTATTTCGAATTATAATACATTTAAAGAATATTACCAATTAGAAAATGATTCAAAAAGCTAAAATCATTAGGCAACTTGTCTGGTGTCATAATACAGTATTATCTGATAAATCCAGAAAACTTCCTTATACATAATATTATATAATTATATATTATACATATATTATAATTACTACAAGATATATAAATATCAAGTCAAGTGTTTTATGAAGCATTTTCAATAATAACCTGTAATATTTATTTTAAACTTGATTAGGTTACAATGATTCTTGTTAAGATTATATACTCATATTGGCCAAGTTAAAATCTCAACAGACCCAAACACACAAATTTTATTGAAATTATTATGTTCGTGCATTAATATCATAAGCACAGGTCAGCACACTAGCCCGTAGGAAACAATTTCATATTAGGGAGGGGGGGGGGGAATTATGTAAAAACTCAATCTCAAGGGTGGTGGTGCTGAATTCAAGACTCCTCCTGCCTATATAAAGCAATTTTGATTTTACTGGCCCTAAACAACGTAACAGTAATTTCTTGTTTTATCTAAAGACAATTGTTTTTTTTTATTGCTTCAGTCACTACTTCGGTCATTAATGTAAAATTTATTGGGGGTGGGGGGAGGGCAATTAAAGACAGCATTTTGACACACTTATTTCAGGCATTCGGTCACAAGTCTTCCAAATCTAAGCACACCTTCAATTAGGCACCGAATATTAAAGTCAAATTAACATCAATTCAAAATCTTCCAGAAATACCGAATTAATATGAACAAATGGAATAAATGCGTGGATGTACGAATGATTGAACAAATGAAATGTAATGTATCACTTTGACTTACTTTAGCAAAACAAGCGGCCAAGAATAAAACAGTTTACTATTCATAAACAGAGTTGACTAGAGGTCAAAGGGGGATAATTATAAACTTTATGTGGTCTGTAGTAAACACGTGATCTGTGTAATGCAAATAGACTCTTACTGAAATAAAATAAAACTTTACGATAATTGTCGAATAAAGAGCTCATCTCTTTCGTGTGCTAAGCGTTTCAAATTAGAATCAATTTCCTGCGAGAATTTTTTTATGGAAAACAACAAAAAGGCGACATTCAATATTTTCATATCCAATCGAACCCATTTTACCCATTTAAAGGTGAATGTTCAGCATTTCCCATGGTGTTTTAGATCTTGAATGTACATGAATAGCCTCCAGAAGTACTAAGTACTAGAAGTGCACGAAAATCATATATCGTGCCGTAAACTGAATCGGTGAGAACCCAATTTGGTGAATGAATTTCAGGCAGCTAGTGCACAGTTAATATTATATCACTGACACAATCAATTTCTGTGTTAATATTTAAAGCAAACATTCAGCTTTCTAGTCAGTACACTGAAATTAACACATGGTGGACAAAAAATGGTTCAAATCTATTTTTGTAAAACATAATGGCGGCTTTTCACTATTCCCAAATCGGCATGCCTTTTGTTTTGAGACAAAATTTAATCTAATCATTTAAACGTCTACTTCAACAAACCATATACATGTAACTGTCACCATGGCTGCATGTGTCTTATTTTTCATCTTAACAAAATCACTCTTCTTTTCTGGTACATACAGTTCTCTATTTTTTCTATTTTTTTTTAATTGTTGAACAGAAGAGGAATTTTTATTGCTGTGTAAAAATTTTTACTGCTCAGATATTAAATTATTTTGATTTTTATCGAAATTTCGCCAAAATTTGTTACCAAAATCTTACCCAGAAATATTTGTTAGAAAAATCTTATATTTAGACAAAATAAAAGCTGTTTATAAAATTTTATTTTAAAACAAAAAAATCGTCAGTATAAAGTCTGTAGTGACGTATTTTTTCGTCCAATCGCGGCGAATAAACTCGCCAGCGAATTTTTACGATTTTGAGGAGGCACACGTGGCGAATTTTAACATATCATTGCAAGCCGCTGACTCAAATCTTGGCGACTTGGTGACCTCCTTGGCTACACAGTCCCGGAAGGCAGGGGTCGATATATCAAACAGATATGACCTCTGGGACCACAGAGCCGCCAATTCATTTTCTTTTTGTGGATTCCAAAATTCTGCATTGGCCATTTTATTTAGACATAAAGTGAAGATTACATCATTACGTCACGCGAATTTAAATTCAGTGAAAATAATCGGTGAAAAATATCTAACATGTTTTATACCGGCGATTTGTACGGCTGTAAAAAATCGCCGTCGATTAGACCGGGGTCACGAGCGTATTTTTTCGGGCGATTATAAAATTCGCCGCGATCGGGCGAAAAAATACGCGCGTATGCTCCCAGCATTACTAAACGATAATTTAAACTTAACTGTACTTAACATAAACTTAACTGTACTTAACATAAACTGAAAATACTTAAATAAAAGCTTTAATCAAAAATTGACCAATGTTAGGCCTATCAAACTTCCAAACCTATGCCGTTTATCATCAATGTAGACCTGCCTTTACCCTTTCTCCTCATCATAAATATGCCTAGATTTTAAATCATCTAGTGTCTATTTTTGCTTTATGTCAGTTAGGTTAAAAATAAATAAAGAAGAAAATGTATGTGGTTGCTATGAGCTAGTAGGGATTATTGTCATGGGGCAGGAGTAATATCAATCAGTAAATGTCCATAAAGCGACATTTTGTCACTTTTGTACATGATATTTGTGAACATGTGGTTCTATTAATTCTCACTTTGAGACTTCTGAAACTCAAGACCCTGTTTTTTTCAACGAGTTTTCTGCCTCTATTACTGTATGAGGGTACTTGAATAATGAATTTGCCTCACTGAAGAGAGTGAAAGTAAAATTATGCGAAGATTTCAGTCTGGATGTTTAAGACTACGCATGATTAGGACCCAAGCCAAACCTCTTTTGATCGAGACTTTTGGGATTTATCGTACGAATGACAACTTTCATACATCTAGGGGACCTAGATCAGCATTTTAGCAGTTTTCTTGCAAACTAAGGGTCTTTGACTTTTATATTTTTGAAAGAAAACAAATGATCCTATTACAAAGCAGTAACCAACATTTCGAGTTTCAAACATACTTTTTTGTGTACAAAATTGTTGATTTTTGGCGAGTTGGATGCGAGTAATTCCGAATAAACGATGACTCTAAGTTTAGAATGTCCCGCATGATTAGACCAATTATCACCAATCACCGTTACTTAAGTTGAATGTTCACTCAGTTGATAAATGTTAACAGTTGATTGGATAATGAGACTAATGAGCACATTGATTATTCCGGTTTTGTAAATGAGATTTTTTTTTTGTAATTGCCCCTGAAAGATTACAGAACGCTTGAAACTGTCAGATAAACCCGAATGATGTAATCGGGATTTCCGATATTTCGTCAAAAAAGATTTTTTCTTTATTCAAGACAGATGTCAATGTATTGTTGCTTAACGAAACTTTCAAAGAAAACCCGAGGGATGTATTCGGGATTATTGAAATTTTTCGCAAAAGAGCTCATACGATAATTCGAGACAGAGGTCCATGCTACATAAAGAAACTTTACAAGAAAACCCGAGTGATGTATTCGGGATTGTTGATATTTTTCGCAAAAGAGCTCTCCAATAATTCGAGACAGAGGTCAATGCTGCATAACGAAACTTTCCAGGAAAACCCGAGTGATGTATTCGGGATTATTGAAATTTTTCGCAAAAGAGCTCGTCCGATAATTCGAGACAGAGGTTCATGCTGCATAACGAAACTTTCCAGGAAAACTCGAGTGATGTATTCGGGTTTGTTGATATTTTTCGCAAAAGAGTTAGTCCTATAATTCGAGACAGAGGTTCATGCTACATAACGAAACTTTCCAAGAAAACCCGAGTGATGTATTCGGGATTGTTGGTATTTTTCGCAAAAGAGCTCGTCCATAATTCGAGACAGAGGTCAATGCTGCATAACGAAACTTTCCAAGAAAACCCGAGTGATGTATTCGGGATTGTTGATATTTTTCGCAAAAGAGCTCGTCCAAAATTCGAGACAGATGTTCATGCTACATAACGAAACTTTCCAAGAAAACCCGAGTGATGTATTCGAGATTGTTGATATTTTTCGCAAAAGAGCTCGTCCAAAAATTCGAGACAGAGGTTCATGCTACATAACGAAACTTTCCAAGAAAACCCGAGTGATGTATTCGGGATTGTTGATATTTTTCGCAAAAGAGCTCTTTCTATAATTCGAGACAGAGGTTCATGCTGCATAACGAAACCTTCCAGGAAAACCCGAGTGATGTTATCGGGATTATTGTAAACTGATTTAACCTCTCACGCGAAATTTCATTGCGAAGCCTAAAATCATGGTTTAACGGCGTCAAACGATTAATCAAACTATTTATTTTCAAATTTTTAGTAAGTTATGACTATAATAAGTATTGTTTTGTTTATAGTATACATGTAGTTGTTTATAATTCATATATGTATTGAAATGTGCTTTTCTTCTTTCATAGTTTTTATTACAAGTATTTATTATGTTTATATTTTGTATTATTTATGGTGCAGGCCCGTAGGAAAAGGGGGGTGGGATGGTGGGGGCATAATTTTGTCATCAATGACTGATGCAATAAAAAAAATATATTTTAAAGAAAAAACAAGAAATTATTGGTATGGTGTCAGGGCCAGTAAAATCAAATTGCTTTATATAGGGGGAGATCGAAAACTCGGACTTCTCGGAATCCTAGGATTATCGAATCCTAGGAATTCGAAGTCCAAGTTTTTCGACCTCCCGGTGTACGGGAGGTCGAAAACTCGGAAAACACGGAAAAATAAATCCGAGAATTCCGAGTTTTCGACCTCCCGTATACCGGGAGGTCGAAAACTCGGACTTTTGAATTCCTAGGATTCGAAAACTCGGAATTGTTTCCTCGGAATTAAAATTACTGAGTTTTCGATATTGCTCTATATGTAAATCGAAAACTCGGACTTATCGAAATCCTAGGAATTAAAATCACCGAGTTTTCGATTTTGCTCTAAATAAAAATCGAAAACTCGGACTTCTCGAAATCCTAAGAATTAAAATCGATTCCAAGGAGTTAGAAAATAGGAGTTTTGAACATCCCGCATATTTGGGAAAATCAGATGTATTGGGTATTATCCATTTTTTTAAAGGGATAAATCTGTTATACTCGTCCTATACGGTTAATATTTGTGTTTAATATTGACTATTGGTTAAATAAATATGCATCCCACACATTTTATCTTCCTTCTAACACCTTTTATCCCTATAACATAGAAAATTAGCATGATAAAATCCCCTCATTTGTAGTTTTGTTTCCGATTCTAAATTTACAGCTGATAAAGTGACTATCATGCTGAACCTATTGACGGAAAGTCACGTGGCTAGTGGAGCAAGATATGCTCACCACTCCGGAACACAGTCATGATGTCACTCTGAGACTGGGTTTGTCAAATCGGCTGGCCTTTCATAGAGACAACATAGCTAATTATTATTTTTTTCTTGGAACTCGTGTATTCGGCATCCCACCTTTACCCCAATGCTTTAGCTAAAGAGGTTATTTTTATATATTTTCTATAATGCTCTATACGGAAATCGATAATCGATAAGGGGGCACCTGTCGAATGCTGTTGGCGAACGTTTGTCAGGACAGCCCACTTCCAGCAAACTCCATGGTCCCGAACTTCTGAGTCAAGACATCCGTTCGACCATGAGATAAATCATAATTATACTTCAGATTCTGGTATTCCTTAAACCATTCGCTACTCATTTAGCCTCAGCTAACCGTGCTCATGCGTCATCGATGCCTCGATCTTCGGTTTCTCTGTGTGATCTAAGATTGTCGAATTATGTGCTTTACTGATACGTATATTCCTTGCCAAGGGACACCAAACCCACTTTCATTAGGGACAGTTTACAGAGCTTGAAGCAAAGATGAGGTGCCTTGAAGGGGGTTGCAAAGCATGGGTTGTCCGCACAATTGTACCACAGATGTTTCTCGCCACACTTCGCTTGGCAAGATATATATGTACATTGCACCCACTCTAGAAGAATATTTCAATAACTTTGATTATTTTAACCTCAAATAATTTTTCGACTCGCTCCGCTCCCGAAATTTTATTCTGCGACCTCCTTACATTGATAAATGTCCTGCCATTTCCATGTTTACATCCACCCTCCTTTCCCCCCCATACATAGCCTAATAATGATAACAACAACACCCCCCCCCCCCATATATTTCAATAATTCTGAATCTATTCATGGTCAAGGAATTAAACAAATGTGACGGTACTCTGTAGGGCCTATGGGAACTCGCAATAATGAAAATAAACGCATGCGCAATGATTTTATGAGGACTTGAGGCTTCAACTTAGGCTATAATAATAATTTATTATGCGTATATATACGCGCTCTGCATTTCCGCGTGAAAACCTTCTTCGAGAAAAAAACCAACATGTACTAAACTTTTTTATCCTTTTTTCTTAATCTGCTTTAGATAAAACCCATATATTTAGAATTATGTATATTCGTACATTAATCGTACTGAATTAGTGGATTTGTGATCTGTTTTCTGTGTTCAAATTTTGTAAAATGTTTTCGTAGCTTTTAGGGTGGTAGGCTACAATTACAGGGAGCGATATAGGCCTTTGGCTTAAGGACAAAGTCAAAAGTAGTATTTTATGATTGTTTTTTTTTCAAGCAAAAAGCACAATTGTCACTGTACAAATTTGATAGACAAGAATAAATGAAAAAAGTATTTGAAGATTGAAACATAAATTGATCAAAACATTATTTGTGGTCATGAGTTCTGGTTTTTAAGAGTTGCTTCCCTTAAAGAAAATACAACAAACTATCATATCAATAGCCTCACTATTTATCGCGGCTCGATTACAAATATTATAAATCAGTCTCAGTTGAAAAAATTAAAATAGACGTAATAAGCTTAATCAACCTTTGCATATTTAAATCGATATATTCAATTTACAATTATGCCCTATCCAAAAATCAAGAAATTATAGGCCTGAGCTAGTAGGCTAATTGTAGTGAGCCGAGGTGGCCCAGTGGGTTAGTTATTGCCCTTGACTTAGACTTAACAAAATTGCGTCAAAATTTTGTTGTAGACACAATAGAAGCTACAATTTTCAATGGATTTTAATGAAACTTGGTATGAGCATTGTAGTTGATAAGACGGCGGTCAAGTTTGAATATGACATATTTTCCATAAATGTTTTTTGACTTATTGCCCTTGACTTAACAAAATTGCGTCAAAATAATGTTGTAGACACAATAGAAGCATCAATTTTCTATGGATTTTATTGAAACTTGGTATGAGCATTGGAATTGATAAGACGGCGGTTTTTAAGTTCGAATTTGACATTTTTTCGATGAACGGTTTGTAATCACCAAAGGATGAATTTTATTGAAAATGAAGTACCGGTAATTTGAAAAATATTTAATACCAGTTATTGCCCTTGTTCTTCTATTTAGCTTGTAAACACAAGGCACAATACTTAACCGATTTTGACGAAACTTGGTGTGAGAGTGTGTGCTAAGATAAGGATGAACGCTATTGATAGTCAGCGAAATGAGAAACATTATAGGTATTGCCCTGATCTCCATAACTTTACCATTTTTTTAAGCAAAGCTGCCAGTGCGCGTATGTTACCTTGCCTAGCAAGCTATCTTATCTTTCAGAAGAGCCCACGTAGCAAATTTTGTTTATTTATAAGATCGTTAATTTCCATTGGTCTAACGACAAAATAGAAAAATTAGTAACCTCACTTTATCAGCTGTAAATTTAGTATCGGAAACAAAACTATAAATAGGGGGATTTTATCATGCTAATTTTCTATGTTATAGGGATAAAAGGTGTTAGAAGGAAGATAAAATGTGTGGGATGCATATTTATTTAACCAATAGTCAATATTAAACACAAATATTAACCGTATAGGACGAGTATAACAGATTTATCCCTTTAAAAAAATGGATAATACCCAATACATCTGATTTTCCCAAATATGCGGGATGTTCAAAACTCCTATTTTCTAACTCCTTGGAATCGATTTTAATTCTTAGGATTTCGAGAAGTCCGAGTTTTCGATTTTTATTTAGAGCAAAATCGAAAACTCGGTGATTTTAATTCCTAGGATTTCGATAAGTCCGAGTTTTCGATTTACATATAGAGCAATATCGAAAACTCGGTAATTTTAATTCGGAGGAAACAATTCCGAGTTTTCGTTTTTCATATAGAGCAATATCGAAAACTCGGACTTCTTGAAATCCTAGGATTATCGAATCCTAGGAATTCAAAAGTCCGAGTTTTCGACCTGTATACCGGGAGGTCGAAAACTCGGAATTCTCGGATTTATTTTTCCGTGTTTTCCGAGTTTTCGACCTCCCGGTTTACGGGAGGTCGAAAACTCGGACTTCGAATTCCTAGGATTCGATAATCCTAGGATTCCGAGAAGTCCGAGTTTTCGACCTCCCCTTTATAGGGGCAGGAGCATCCTTGAATTTTGCACCACAACCCTTGTATTGAGAATGAGTTTTTGCACAATTTGCCATTGAATATATCCTTGAAATGAGTACGATATTCTTCCCAAAACAGTCGAGAATAAGAGGAATGAAAAGCAATACTAGAAATATAACAATTACCTCGAAAAATGTAATTTCTTTGAAAAATAAACTATAACCAGCCATCTTGAAGTGTTTTCTGTATATTATGTTTGTTTAGCCATGTGATTTTGTATCATGTGACCTATATTCCGCACGTGCATAAACATTCTTGGGGAAACCCAATATTTAGTCCGAAACTGCTGACTTTCAAAAACCAGTGTTTTGACTGGATAAGATAAGATAAGTATTGACGTAATAAAACGTTTAGTTATGGTGGGTTTACAAGAACCTCAGAATTATTGAGAACGTAGTCTGTTACATGTATAAAGGATAGCCATACCCGTAAAATCCCTTAAAATTTAATATATATTATCTGGGTTGGTTATATGTGACAGGATTATGCAACTTTCGTGCAGTTCTAGTACTACAGAAAGCTATTTGCCTATATATGTGTTTAAAAAAACAACATTTATTGTTAGATTGAAAATAAATTCATGTTCATGAAACGTTTAAATATAAGTGGTTTTTTTTTCCAAAAAAGTGTTTTTACAATTACTAGATCCCCTGTCCCTAATTGGACAATGAATAGTATGCATGTTTTCATTTGCCAAATAATAAAAAAAAATCTAGGACGCAATACTCCATTTCTGTTCCAGTCTAAAACAGTTTATTTCCCGAGGTAATGTGAGAAGAGGCTGAAGGTTTTCATACAGAAGTCTGCGGTTCTTGCTAGAGAGTTTGTAAACAGGTTTTCATTTATAAGTACCGGTATGTGATTCTTGCTAAATAGATTGCTAACAGGTTTTCATACTGAAAATCCGTGGTAATTGCAAAAGAGATTGTAAACAGGTTTTCATTTAGAAGTATGTGATTCTTGCTAAAAAAATTGTAAACAGGTTTTCATTAATAAGTATGTGATTCCTGCTAAAGAGATTGTAAACAGGTTTTCATTTAGAAATATGTGGTTCTTGCCAAATGAATTGTAAACAGGTTTTCATTTAGAAATATGTCGTTCTTGCCAAATGAATTGTAAACAGGTTTTAATTTAGTCGTATGTGGTTCTTGCTAAAGAGATTGTAAACATGTTTTCATTCAGAAGTAGGTCATTCTTGCTAAAGAGATTGTAAACAGGTTTTCATTTAGAAGTATGTGGTTCTTGCTAAAGGAATTGTCAACAGGTTTTCATTTAGAAGTATGTGATTCTTGCTTAAGAGATTGTAAACAAGTTTTTATTTAGAAGTATGTGGTTATTGCTAAATGGATTGTAAACAGGTTTTCATTCAGAAGTATATGGTTCTTGCTAAAGGGATCGTAAACAGGTTTTCATTTAGTAGTATGTGGTTTTTGCTAAAGGGATTGTAGCCAAGTTTTCAGTCAGAAGTATGTGGCTCCTGCTAACGGGATCATAAACAGGTTTTGATTTAGTAGTATGCGGTTTTTGCTAAAACGAAGCATTTAACAGGTCTTTCATTCAATTTCAGATGAGCCCCACTTGCAGATATCATTCTGTATAGTGATATAGATAAATGAGGTCGTAATACAGCTGGAATAACACACAGAATAAAAACTACATATTTTATTATAAAAAAATGGTTGAAAAAATTATAACAGTATTGAACATTTGATGACAATCAAATATACTGATAGACACATTTCCATGGACCAATTTATCAATCGATTTATTGAAATCTAAAAGAATTTTAAGTTTATTAGTGGCTTTTGAAATACCTGTAGTGACATAACTCCTTTATAATTATAGGATCACAGAAATTTGTTGGAAAATTGTAATGTTGCAATAAGGAAGTCGATACACACAAAAAGATTATAAAATCTTTTTATGGTTAAAAGTTCAAAACTTTATTTCAATTAAGCTCAAAGAAATACCTCAACTTGTGCTAAGTTTTCATTTATTTCCAAACTAGATGTTGTATCAGATACACATGATAATTTTTTCTTGTATTTCCAAATAAGATTTCCTGTATTTTCAAACATAGATAAAACACACTGAATATGGTATGTGATACACATTTTGTCTGTATTTTTAAAAATATATCTGATACACATGACAAGTTTTCCTGTATTTCCAATCACATATCTGATACACATGATACAATTTCCTATACTTCCAATCATACATCTGATACACATGACGATTTTTCCCTTCTTTACAATCATATATCTGATACACATGATACAATTCCCTGTTCTTCCAATCATAAATTCGATACACATGTCAAGTTTTGCTGTAGGCCTATATCCAAAATACACTTGATACAATTTCCTGAATTATATAACATGTATCTGATAAACATGACAATTTTCTCATATAAAACCAGATACACATGACAAATTTCCCTATATTTTCAATCTGACACACATGACACGTTTGCTGTATTTCCAATCATACATCTGATACACATGACAATCTTCATGTGTTTCCAATCATATATCTGATATACATGATAAATTTTCCTGTATTTCCAAACCAAAATCCAGATGAAGATGAACGTACGAAATAAAAAATCTAAAAAATAAAAATAAGACAAAAAATAAAATAATGGCAGATGATTAAATAAAATCTGAACAATTTCAAATACATAAATTCGGCAAAGAATTGGTTAAAACTGTTAAAACCATTTAAACTATTAATTTCTAAATCATTGCAAAATTCCATTTTAAATAGTTAGGCCTACTTCAGTCTGTGCACAAGAGAGTTGGAAACTAATATGCCTTTCTGGCAATATGTATGAGGGACAAATAAAGAATTGTCAAGAACTGTATTAAACTTACATATCAAATTATATGCAAAACAATTAAGAACTAAACATTTTCACTACTTGAGTTTAAGGGCATAAATATTCTAAATTTCCAAATCACCAATAAAATAAATACCAAATTTTGTGGAAAATGCCTACAGGATGAAAACTTAAAGGAATCCTACCTCTTAGAATGAAGACAAAATTGACAATTTAAAACTTGTCAAATACACCAACAAAGTTGATGAATTCTTCTTGTCACCGATTCATAGATTCACTTGAAACTGAAAAAATACAGAGCAAGACAATAAAAGAAATGAAAACAATGATCAGTACTGAGCCCCTTAATAGCAATGTTGACTACTTTTTACAATTAATTTTTGTGTATTTTATATTATATAATAGTTATGTTGTTATACTTCCCATTTCTTCAAACTAATCCATATCCAACAACATCATTATTCTGATTCTTCAAACTGCTTTCAACCATACACCAATATATTCTGTCTTTCTAATTCTTTAAACTGCTACCAATAATACTTCTAACTTCCCACTTCTTCAAACTAATCTCAGAAATACACCAATATCATTATTCTAATTCTTCAAACTAATCTCAACTATACACCAACATATTTTGCATAATTCTTCAAACTCATCTAAATGAAGCAAATTAATATACCACCTGCATCCTAAACAAATAAAAGCAAAATATCTACAATAAAAGCAAATGAATAATACCATATCCCTGAAAGGAAAGAAACCATCTCGGCAGGACAGGGGCGATGAACTCCCTGCATAATTGCCTACCCTGCCATACTGTCTTCTTCATCCATCTAAACCATAATAACACCAATATCTAAAATAGAAAACAAATTCAAATATATCCTCAATATAGAAAAAACAAAATCCATAACAAGAAAATCTTCTGTGCTCCTAATTCTTCATAGGAATTTCAATTACCCAAAACTACAAAATTACCCGATATCAGACACAATGATCCAAATCACAAAAAAAACCTTATAAATCAACAGAACCAAACTCAAAAATAAATCCAACGAAAAAAATGCAGAAATCCGAACTAAAAAGGTTTTTAATCCAACAAAGTGGCAGAAAGCCATTGCCCACGCCTTCCCTTGAACCATTACCTGAAAAAAAGAAAGAAAAAATCTTGCAAAATTAACCTGATAAAATCAATTTTATGTTAAACAAAAACTTTTGAAAAAATGCCATGGCTTTATAGGCTGGAGTTAATATTTGGATGTATATTAATGGGTATGCGTACCCAAATGCATTTGGAATAAATCAGTATTAACAGAAAACTTTGACATTCAAATATCACATTTTACCTTTGACCACAGCTATAAAAAGTGACCTTTGACCACAGCTATAAAAAGTGACAATTGACCTCAGCCATGAAAAGTAACCTTCGACCTTAGCCAGGAAAAGTGACCTTTGACCTCAGCCATGAAAAGTAACCTTCGACCTTAGCCAGGAAAAGTGACCTTTGACCTCTGCCATAAATAATAACCTTGACGCCTATTGTACTAAACTTGAAGAGCTGTGCATTATCTAAATACACCAAACTCGATAGCAGAAAATCAATTTCAAGAAATCGACAAAAAGGAAAAGGAAAAAAAGAAATCAATGCAGAAATCCATCTTCTTGTGAGGGCCCTCTCTTCTTCTGTGTTGTACTGTGGCTTCTGAAACTAGAAAAAAAATTATGGACATGAGCCGCAGCTCAAATCTTTTTTCTGACCTAACAGTCTGTAAATATTGAACGTTTTTGGCTGTACGTTTTAATTATAAATAAAAGTTCTTTTTTTATATATTTTTCCACATTTGAATTTTGTTAGTATAAAATATAAACTAATAAAAAAAATATGTTTTGTCAATAATATAACATTCTAAGACTAAGGGAACTATTGTCAGTCTGATATATTTAACTTATTCGTGAAAAAAAAAAACCAAAAACAAATTGGCTTGCCCTGATAATAAAAATGTTCACAGGCTTTCAACCTTACCTAAATCTAAATGTTAAAAGGGGTCCCAACATACTTAAAATAGGTTCTAATTATTACATTTTACCGAAAGTAGACCTTCATCATTTTCGGTTACATTTTTTTTTTTTAAATTCAAAAATATATCTTTAATACATCTGCTTTTTAGTTTAGTGTTATCAGATTTGCAAAAACCTGTTTTCTTAGAGATTCATATCTTCATTATAAAGCATGTTTATACGCCCACGTAAAAAATTGAATTCAATACGTTAAATTGCAATAAAAATGCAATAGATTCTCTTCAACCGATTTGATGAAACTTAGTGTGATCAGATTAGATTTGTTTTTTGACTTTTTTGATAGTTTTTAAGTTTTTCAGACAAACTTTGATCCTGATTGCAATACAAGTTTTTACCGAATTTTATACTTTTCAAGTAATATTCAGAATGCTACTACAAACAGGCCTAATTTGTTCGAGTAAAAATATAGTTGAAAGCTTGTGTTCACTAAATCTTTTAAAACATACCAAAAAGTTTTGATCAGCAGGTGTGGTTCTTCTTATGGGACACTCTCTTCCGAGGATCCTTTTTTTCATCTATTTTTCTTCAACCCCGACTCTTCTTCTTTTCTTCATCTGTTCTGTAGGCGCCGCTTCATCTGTTCTTCATCTGTCCTTCATCTGTTCCTCTTCATCTGTTCCTCTTCATCTGTAGATAGGAGGTTCTGTAGAATCATACAGGCCATGACCTCAGAACACTCCTATCGCGGCAGTGCTATTGCGGGTAGGTAAAATTAAACGATTTACCTTTTCCAACCTGGAAATTTAAGAATATAATTAAACACATTTTAACACAAATTTCTTTATTTGTTTATTGTCAAATTATATTCATATTGAATTTAACTAAGATATATAACCGGTTATAAATATTCAGGTATTTACTGTCTGGATAAAGAAAAAAATACTTTTTGATTTGACCATACTTGATCGGCCACTCAGTCGACCATTTTTTTCCTATTTAAATAATCATGAGTCAATAAAACATAATTATAAGTATAATCATTTTCATTTCATACGATGGCGTGCAAAGAAAAGTTAAGATTTAAGGGTTCTTAGAGGACGAAGAATATTATTTTACTGGCATGTGCAATAAATCACATTTTTTGGCTGAGCGATTAGGAGTTTGCAAACACAACGAAAGTATAAAACTAAGATATTAGTGGTCCAATTCTGAAATTTTGCAGAAAAATCTTATTGGATTATTCAATACCAAGTTTATCAGAAATTTAAGTATAAATCAAGGCTGGTTAGATTTTGACCAAAGCTGAGTACAAAAATTATTATTTCCATCTGCAAGTTGTTTCAGTTGCAACAATTTTTTACTGATATAAGCCAGTTACTAATAGATGCCTATGATTGAGCACGACTTCACGATTTTTATTTATTCATCAGAAAGTTTCCCGTTACAAATGATATTGAAAACGTGTCTGAATATTTAAAAAAAATACCTTCGAAGCTTCTTTGCCACACCATAAGCACTTTCTGTATAGTGAAGCTCCATCTGTATACACCTAGAATTTTAAATATATTTATTTAATTTGATATGTTATAGTTAATACTGGGCATCTATAAAATAATTCAATCAATGATATATAAATAAATATATATCAAAATCTTATTATATAGTCACCAGTAAAGGTAGATATAAGGACATTGTGGTTAGAGGTTCCCAAAATCCTTTAACATTTACAGTATTTGTATTGACATGTTACATCTCAAAAGATATATTAAATATCCTTACCAAGCTTTGTTCCAAGAGTTGCTTTTAGGACATTTGAGCTCCATCCACCATAAAGGATTGACCTTCCATTTATATGTCCTTATAGCTAAAAACGAGCTAGTTTTTCTTGGAACCCTGAAAGATAAAACAATAGTAAATTTAACGGGATGTGTTCACTATCCGTTCGATCAACCATACAAGGCCAAGGATTGAACGAAATTTAAGATCCACTATAAACAAAATACTGGTTGTTAAGGCAAGGCATGCTGAACCTTCATTAACACCTGATGTCACTCAACAATTGGGTTTGACATATAATAATCTGTTTCAGAGAGTTCTAAATATTGAAACACAAAATGTTAAAAAAATTGTCAAAACATTAAAATATAAACTTACCGTGCTTCATTGGTCATCTTACTGTATGTGGTGTTTCTCAAACTCGATAGTAAAGACGTCTATCTAGTTCCCGCTGACGGCTAAAAAGAAATTAAAAAATAAATATTTTATTACATAGTCAAAATCCTGTGTAATTTTACTTTTTTAATCAAAGCAAATGAGATCGAGTTTTACGCCTATCGGCTTATCAGAGCAGATACTGCAACACAGTGTCGATTAGGGAAATTTTTCTAAGACAACAATATAGGCCTCCCTTTGTTTCCAACGATCAATGGATATTTAAGGTTCACAACATTCAATAATACGTTCAACACGACACTTTCTGAGCATATCAATGTAATTATTGTAATATACTTTACAAAATAAAACAACTTCACAATCCTACAATTATAATGTTTCTACCAGTTATCATCATGAGCTCTTTTGTTTTTAATGTTTAGCTTGTGAAAGAGAATGTGAACGGCACTGTAGGATTAGAAATGTTTTCTCACATTCATCTTTGTTACATGGCTATATAAAGGGCTCTGACTGGATGACAATTTATGCTCCTATGTTTTTTGTGATTGTAAAGTTTTTAAATTGGTTCAGTATATTTTTTAAAAATAATTCAAAGGTTAGCTTACCATCATTAGGGTGAATGAAGCTAGTAGGAGGGTTCTGTAGAATCATACAGGCCATGACCTCAGAACACTCCTGTGGCAGTGCTATTGCGGGTTTCGATAGGTAAAATTAGACGATTTACCCTTTCTAACCTGAAAATATAAGTACATTATCAAACACATTTTATGGTTATAAACTATTTGGTAAAATATGGCTAAACTATTTTTAAATTCAAAGTTCAGTGGCTTTTTTTAAATACATAGGAAGAAAGACGCCAAATTAAGGACAAACATCTTGCAGATAGTTTCAAATGAAAGATATCAGAATAGTTTTATATTAATAGTTAAAAAAAATCGCTTGCCTTACGAGCTTCTGCGCCACACCATAAGCACTTCATTTCCTCATAGAGTGAAGCTCTTTACACCTAAAATTATAAATATACTCCTTAATGTATTTATAGGTCAATATTGGCATTAATAAAATTTGTAAAATGAAACAATTGTAGTAGGTTGTCATTAGAAAATATGATTGTAAATTTTGGTTCTGAAAGCATTAAACGCTGACATATAAATGAATTTCATTGCAATTTTATATTCTAGGAAATATTTTTAATAGTCTTACCTAGCTTTGTTCCAAGAGTCGTTTTTAGGACATATACGATCCATCCACCATTAACATGATTGACCTTCTACTTAAATGTCCTTATAGCTAAAAACGAGCTATTTTGTTCTTGGAACCCTGGTATAAAAACAATATGCATGTTTATTATTGCTACAAATGTGAATGACATCAATTGCAGGACATTTTTGGTGGAAAACTTAGCTAGCTTTTGATAAATGTATGAGGATAGATAATTGTTTAGCTAGAAATCTTAAGTTTTGATTTAAGATGCCTACCCCAAAACTTTTATATTATTTTAAAATTGATTCTTTTTGCGAACAATATTGTTGACATTATTGTGGTGAGTGTCGTGAGCGATAAAAGACATGCCTACCCTTCTATTACTCCTAAAGCCACTCTGAAGTTAAGTTTGTCAAATATGCAACAGACATAAAATATAAACTCACCGTGCTCTGTTGGTCATCTTACTGTATGTGGTGTTTCTCAAACTCAATAGGTGAGTTCCCGCTGACGGCTGAAAAAGAAACCAAAATATATAATTTTGCATCTTAGGATACAGGTTCCAAATTGTATTTTTTGGGACATCGCATTTTTTAAAGCCATAAAATGTACTTTCTTGAATAATGATTTGTCAACTTGGCGCCCAGTTCAGAAAATTCTGATAATAAAGTAATCCAAAGGTAAGCTTACAAGGATTGGGTGGAGGGATTGCTTCAACTTCTTCATCTGTTCCTCTTCATCTGTTCCTCTTCTTCTGTTCCTCTTCATCTGTTCCTCTTCATCTGTTCCTCTTCATCTGTTCCTCTTCATCTGTAGGCGCGCGCCGCTTCATCTGTTCCTCTTCATCTGTGGATAGGATGTTCTGTAGAATCATACAGGCCATGACCTCAGAACACTCCTATGTGGCAGTGCTATTGCGGGTATGTAAATTCCCAGACGATTTACCCTTTCTAACCTGAAAACATAAAAAGAATTATCTTAGTTTTACTTGCTTTAAAATAAATAAAACATTTTGATCATATTAAACACTACTTGAAAAGATATTCATACAATTATCGACTACTGTAATCAAATAGTTGATTAGGTTTGGTTGGGTTCTTGAGACCTTGTCAACCTTAACAACTTCGGTTGTTTATTCCTAGTGTTAAGCCAAAGTTATAAAGAGACAGATCAGAAGTTTAGGTACAAATGTGTCTCAATAATAACAGATAACTGACTTGCCTTGTGAGCTTCTGTGCCACACCATAAGCACTTTAAATTTATAACGAAGCTCTATCTCTTTACACCTAAAATTATAAATAACGTAATATTATGGACAGATCTGAGGATGCTTTAAACATAAGCAAACACACTTTGTGCACTTACAAAATTTTTCATAAAATACATGTATTACAGCAACAGATATCAATAATAACCATAGCATGCAAAGTTCAGTACAATTGGATGTCAATTTTCTTGCATCTGCGTAAGAGCAATATCTAAAAGAAGTTTCTAGGAATATTTTTCAATTATCATTACCTAGCTTTGTTCCAAGAGTCGCATTTAGGACATTTTGAACTCCACCATAACGATTGACCTTCCAGCGTAATGTCCTTTTAATGTATAGCTAAAGACGAGCTACTTTGGTTCTTGGAACCCTGAAGGAGAAACAACAGTAATCTAAATTATGGTATTCACTACCGGATGCTACTATCAATATCTCTGCAGATCACTGTCAGTGACGTCATAAAACGCGTTAGTTTTAGTGGAACTGCAAAAACCACAGACGTCAGAATGGAAATTGGAATGGTGCAAATTGATGCTATCAGTGTCCCCGATACGCATACACATTTAAGAAAATCCCTTTACAATCCCTTTAAGGATTATTGACAATGATGGTCATTGGTGTAAAACATATTTGTCATTTTACATGAAATGATGCCTCATTAACAAACCAAGCCCACTAGTCCGGGTATTAATCCATAATTTCGATTTTTTAATCATAGAATAAAACCAGTGTTTTTTTGGTCTCCTAAGGTAAGAACACAATCGGCAATCCTCGGCAGTTTCCGTAAACCATAATCTGTCTCGGTAATGAATGGTGTTTTTCGTTGTGTTTTCATGCGCGAGACTCTTTACTTTGACGCTTTACTTCTTGCTTGTAACGTCGCGACAAAAATATAGTTCAAGGCAATATGTTTTATGGAGGAATATTCTGAAACTTGCTTGTGCATTTGATGCTACATCGTGACTATCTGTTAACCAATAACGCATTTTATTATTATTTTAAATGCATGTCTGTTCGTTTTCATGTTCTTGGTTTACAAATACCTGTAGCCTCGAATGACCAGTCTCTGATGTTTGAACTACCAGAAGCACGAGATTAGGTGACAACTTTGATGTAGTCCGGTCAAATGGCCGCTGTTCATTACCGTGATATGTTGCAGAGCGCTAGCGTAACTTTCACGGAGACCGTTTGGTAAGAACATTCACCGAAGGAAAGTAAAGAAATTAAAATGTAAACTGACCGTGCTTTGTTGATCATCTTACTGTATGTGGTGTATGGCTAACCCGATAGTAAAGACGTCTATCAAGTTCCCGCCGACGGCTAAAAAACAAAAGGTAATAAATTTTATATTTCACTGGAAGATACATATTATAGTAGTTTGTAACTCAGTTTGGAAGCAAATTCAGACTTGAAACATAACATTGATTTTGGGCAATTGGGGTGGAACTAAACGTGAAGACAGTTAGAAATATATAAAATCTCTATTTGCAATTGCAATGCTTTTGGAAAAAATTCGTAATCAAAACTAAAATCCTAAATAGTCAAATAAAAAGCAGAAAAGGAAACGTTTTCATGTACAATCATAGCCGTAGGGACCCATGACTCAACAGGGGGCAGACTGACTAATTGTCAATTTTACTGGTATTTTGCCCGACTTCTTGAATTTTTTGCACGAAAACATAATATTTAGGGGGACAGCGGCACCCCCCCCCCCTGTCTCCTACGGCTATGTGTACAATAAACAAATTCCACATGTTTTGGTCTATTCAATGGCGATAACGAAAAGTGTGCTTGTCCAGCAAGGTAACCATCCCCAGCGTGAAATATCTAACCTATAGGTTAGTTTTAAGAACTGCATTTAATTTCCAATTTTTAATTTTTGAATGTGCAATATTATAGAGCCTAGTAGATGGTTTTCCTTTATTTACTTTCTTCCTGTATACAGATAATTTGTTTTATTTCTTAACTGTAACAGTTATTTTTTTAACTTAACTTTGCCTACGTTAACAATTTCTCATAATTGATTAATAAATTCTTAATCTAAAATATTGCTTATCTTGAAATTCGCAAATTTTTACTGGAAAAAAATGCGCATTAATATGATATGCCCCAGTCCTACTTTTTTATTTTTTTTTCATCTTTGTTCTATTTTGTTGAAAATGAAAAGGAACAAGCATGGATAAATCATTCATGAACATTCTCTCAGAGAATGTTCATGAATGATTTATCATTCTCTGCAACCCAGTAAAATATACTTGTACTTCTTTTACTTATTTTTATACAATGTTTGATTCTTATTTTCAATTACTTACATATCAATTACTTTTTTTTCTTTAAATAGTCTATTTGTATCAATTACTAATCATAACAGTATCCTTGTAAACAATGACTGATTTGTAGTTTCAGTAATGTTTATATCAATTATTGTTTTTTTTTCTTTAAAAATCAATGACGATTTGTAGTTTCAATTACTTTTATATCAATTTTGTTTTCTTTAAATACAATGTGTGATTTGTATTTGCAATTATTTTTATCTGAAAATTGAAAATACAAATCAGACACTGTATTCAATTTATATTAAAATCAATAACTATTTATATCAATTACTGTTATATTATGCTTGTATACAATTACGTTTTTGTAGTTTCAATTACTTTTCATTGTTCGATCAGTGAAACTTTAGTCTCAAAACCTTGAATATTTTTAACTAATTTTATCCGTATACAACTCTCCCTCAAAATTCAATCCTTCAAATCCCAACTAATTCTGGAACATGCTGAACATTCACCTTTAAATATACTTTAAATTAACATCCGTTCGACCAAGAAGATTTCAGTTTCAGAACCTGGAATTTTTAATATATTTTTTTATAATTATCTTCTTTAATACAATTTCTCATTTGTATAGTTTCAATTATTATTTATATCAATAATTATTCATAATTCTATCGTTTAGGTCGATTTATTTATAATTTATATTTCAATTACTTTTTAAATTAATTACAATTTACAATTCTCTCCTTAAATACCATGTGTCATTTGTAGTTTCAATTACTATTTATATCAATTACTATTTATAATTCTTTCCTTGAATACAATGGCAATTACTATTCATAATTCGATCCTTGAATAAGAGGCCGATTTGTATAGTTTGTATTTTTTTCCTTTAATACATGTCTAATTTGTAATTTCAATTACTATTTATATCAATATTATTCATAACTCTATTCTTGAGGTCGATTTTAGTAAAAAAAATTATATCAATAATTACAATTTATTATTTTCTCTTTAAATATGTCTCAAATGTTGATTTATAATTCGGGGAAGGGAGGGGTTTGAATCTCCCAAATATGCAGGCCTAGGATGGAACAAATACTATATTGAGAAATTACTTTCTATATAAGTTAATAGTCATAATTTTTTCCTTAATACAGTGTCTGATTTGTAGTTTAAATTACTTTTTATATTAATTACTATTCATAATTATATCCTTGATTAAAAGACGATTTGTATAGTTTCAATTACTTTTTTCTTTCAATTTACTATTTATATCAATTACTATTTACAATTCTATCCCCGAATACAATATCTGAATTGTGTCGTTTCAATTACTTATCAAATCAAATACAATTCATAATTCTTAAATATATGTCTGATTGTTTTCCTTGAGCGGTCGTTTAATGCAGTTATTACTATCTATAATCATTATCTTAAATGCAATGTCCGATTTTTTAGTTTCAATTAATATTTATATCAATTACTATTCATAATTTTATCCTTTTATTTCAATTACTTTTTATATCAAGTACCTTTTTATATCAAGTACTACTTATATCAATACCATTTTTATCAATTACTTAAAATAATACTTTTCTGAAATACAAAGTCTGATTTGTATAGTTTCAATTATTTATATCAATTAATATATACATAAAGTAGATGTACATGTATAGCTTAAGTCAAACTTAGTCTTCTGATTTTCAGGAACCACTATTAATGGATGTAATTTAGATCCTATAATTGCATACAGTTTGTCTTTCAAAATTACGGTTTCTGAAAATACTGGCACAGGCTAACATTTAGAAAATATATACAGTTCTCTTATAATATTAATTTTTTCACCCACATAAGGATTCTAAAATCATAGTGCCATGGAGTGTGGCATATTAAAGATCTTTATAATACATTTGTTACTCAAAAACTTTCAATATATTATTATCTGGTTAATTTACAGTAAAGAATTGACAGCTTCTTTTTTACATTTTGTTCAATTATAATGTTGCTGAAAATAATACAGTTTTATTTTCGATTAAGAGATGCAAAGACAATAACTAAAATCTATTGATGTAAATATCATGTCAAATTTAACGGAATTACTAAAGCTTTGAAAAATGATGTTTATATTTGACATTTATATGAAAAATAAACTAGATTACAGTAGATTTAGTTAATATTGTTTTTTTAAGCATCCAGTATTGTATAGGCTGTACACAGCATGCTTTATTTTTTAAGAAACGTTTTACCTTGACATAAATATATTTCATCTTGCTTTTTACACCTTTTTGGACTTATATGCAGCGAAGGAAAGGTATCATAAGCCAACAGCAAAGTTTTAAAAGTATGCGTACCATTCAACAAATTAAAGCATATTATGGTTGACTTAGCCACTAGTAAACAACAAATAACTGTTCATCAAAAAAATGTCAAAATATCATTGACGTACATACAAATCAGATGCAAGCAGTATTCTTGATGACATCCACAAGAAAACTTCTAATAAACTAGAGATTAACTTACTAAAGATGGGTGGAGGCATCGCTGAATCTTCCTCTTCATCTGTTCTTCATCTGTAGGCGCCTCTTCATCTGTTCCTCTTCATCTGTAGATAGGATGTTCTGTAGAATCATACAGGCCATGCATGACGTCAGAACACTCCTATCGTGGCAGTGCTATTGCGGGTAGGTAAATTCTCTGACGATATACCCTTTCTAACCTGAAATGTATAACGACAAGTTTTAATGAAATAAACAAATATGTTACACATCAGAAATCAATGAGCATACGCCCACATAGCAGAACTTTCAACAATAAAGGTAGTAGCCATGCAAAACTGGTCAAAAATGATTCTTCTTGATCAAAGAAAAAATCAAAGATTTTAAAACAAAAAATGAATCACTTTTTAGAGCAAAAAAGAAAATTCTTTATCTGGTCGTTTTCTGCCTGATCATTTAAGTGGTTTTTACACTGAATTCAAGCAACTGTCCAACACTTAAAAATCAGAAACTATATTGAAAAATTGGTATTTATTGTAGAACTAAAAAAAATAATAATTAAGCTTCAAAATCGGACCCGGTCTTCTGCATAGAAAAAGCAGAAAGTTTAGCACTAAAAATCACCACCCATCGGGAGTCTTAGCGGTGACAGAATCGAGGAAGTGGCGCCCGGCTATCGTCAGCTTCTCGAAATCGCCGTACTCGGTGAAGCCCAATCTAGTGTGTAAAGCGAGGTTGTGACATACCCATATTTTTGAGACTCTACCTCGGCCGCGACCGACTGGCCGATAAGCGCGTGAGCGACACCAGTGGTGTCTTCCCGTCGCGTGTGTAGAAAAAGGAGAGAGAGAGAATTTTTTTTTTTTTTTTTTTTTTTTTCTTCTTGCAACAGGGACAGTACACCACGTTAACGGTTCGCTCTCCTCTCTTCTCTTCCCCGTGCACGCGCTATGTCGGCCAGTCGGTCGCGGCCGAGGTAGAGTCTAAAAAAAATGTGGGTATTACACAAAAGATTGAGCTCCACCTAGTACGGCGATTTCGAGGTGCTGACGATAGCCAGGCGCCACTTCCTCGGTTCTGTCGTTGCTAAGACTCCCGGTGCGCGAATTGAAGAATTTTTTTTTTTTTTTTTTTTTTTTTTTTTCATTTTCTTGCAACAGGGACAGTACACCACGCTGTCGGCCCGGCCCGGCCAGCTCTGCTCTCAACCTCTCCTCAGTAAGTGTTTCCACATTAAGAAATCATTATCAAACTGTTTTAGCATTTTAAAAAAACAGTATATCAGGGCTTTTTAAAGACCAGTAACTGTTTGAGGATTTAAAAAAAAATCAGTACGCTTAAGCATATAATTAAAAGTAACTGTTTGATTATAAAACATCAGTAACTGAGTATGGGCATTAAAATATCAGTAACTGTTTATTGTGTCCGTATTTAAGAATATGTAACTGTTTTGGGCAGTGAAAAAAAAAATAATAACTGAGCATAATAAGAATCAGTAACTAAGTATTAGAAATCAACAACTTTACTATTTGAGCATTTTAAATACAGTAAATGCAGTTTGCGCATTAAAATATCAGTAACTGTTTACTGTGTCCATATTTAGGAATCAGTAACTGTTTGAGCATATAATAAAAAGTAACTGAGTATTAGAACAACAATTCAACAACTTACTATTGGAGCATTATAAAAACAATTACTGAATTTAGGCATTTCAAATAACAGTAACTTGTTTCCACATTTAGGAATCAGTAACCTTTTTGAGGCATTAAAAAACCAATAACCGAGCATTAAAAAATCAGTAGCTGTTGTAACAAAAAAACAAAACAGTAACTGAATATAAAAATTTCATCACTTGACAACTGACAAATGCCATTCTGCAATTGGGGTTTTTAACATACCCAACAAAATATATATCTTATATACTATTATTAACAAGTTAATTTGTCATGGGTCTATTATTAACAAGTTAATTTTTCATGGGTCGAAATGTCTAGCTAACAAGAGCAGAAAAACTAAGGGTATGTATAAATTGGATTTGGAATTCATGTCTGGGATATTGACAAAAGGAAATTTTTGAATTGAAATAACACAGTCAAGGGCTGTATGAAAAAGAACTGGGGTTGTCACATGTTCCTTTATCAACGGTATATACGATCTCACTGATCTGATAGTCGCTGGAATAATAATATAATACATAATTATTGCGGGAAAATGTTACTCCATTACCCCATTATCATGAAAAGGTATCTGAAGTCTTGAAACTTTAGACGAAGCTTTTGAATTAGCTGAAATTGGTAGTAGCTCACATAGTAGTAGCCTATCTTTCTTCCAAGTTTCAAATTGATTACTCAATGAGAAGGGTTTATTATTCATTAATGATGAAAAAGGTGCCTCATGCAAACAACGGTTAGATCATTATGATCGTATACCGTTGCTAAAGGAACATGGGATTGTCAAAGAAGTTGTAGAATTCAAATAGTGAAATTGGAAACTGAATTATTAAAGTTAGTGCTAACTGCAATAAATAGGCAACAATTTGTTTTAGCAAACGTCACAGATTTTGTAAGAAAGTTCATACCAGGCGTTTGGATGATTAAAATATGTTTAATTTGAAACTTACGTGAGGAGCTTCCATGCCACGCTCTAAGCACTTTATTTCTATTTACTGAAGCTCGTTCTGTATACACCTGAAATCATAAATAAATCATACATGTTTATTAAATCACAAAAAATGGACTCATTGTGTCATTTGACATCAATTCCTTTTGACTTTTTGACCTGATTGAATATTATATGATAATTTATGAAACTGTGATGTTTTATCAGACCGAGAAATGAAATGCAGTTTTACTTGAGTTTATGAGGACGGGATTTCTCAGATAAAGACGGAGTGCAGGAAAACCATCAAACAGCATTAAAGAAGTTGTTCGTTTCAATTTTTAAACAAAAAAAAAAACTAGAAAAATTTTGTGAAACTTGTTGACTTTTATTTAACTAGATTTTGACAGAGGACAAATTAGAGTTTTTTCCACATTGCTATTTTCGAGACAATTTATCATCATATTGAACTGATCCCCATACATGACAAATATTGTCTTGGTTATAGAATAGAATGATAAGGCTTCAGTCTAATGAAAATCAGACTCTAATTTCGTTTTGTTCTTTTTTTTTAAAAACAGGATTTAAAAAACCGAACGAAACGAAATTAGGGTCTGATTTTAATTAGACTGATAAGGCTTTTAAAAGAAATTTTAACACTTGGATTTGTGAAAAATCAAACCCAAACAGAACCTTGTTTTTTTGACTGTGCTAAAATATTAAAGGTTACCCCTGATTTATAAAAGGTGACTGAGACATCTGTTTATATTACCCTTGATCCTTAAAGCCCATACCTTCACCGCGGAGTTTAAGTGAGTTCTGAACCAATCAAATTCAAGTATAAGAATTTTCTTTTCCCCGAATGAAAAGAAGGAAACTCGTCTTTAATGACAGAAAATATTGAATCAAGGGTTATATAATCCAAACTCGCACACCCTTCATAAATCAGTGACTAGGTAAAAGTCAACAAGTTTCTCACTACAATGAAATGTAAATGAATAATAACTTACCTTCATATGTTCCAAGAGAGGTGGATGGACAAGATATGATTGTGTACAAACTAGGTGGCCCTAACAAGGTAGTCCACAGGCTACCACAACTAAACAACACGAGAACCAACCCCGAAAACGCGAAGATTTTGCTCCATGTGAACTACCTCCAAAACCTAGGTTGCACACCATATCTTATGATGTCCGTAGTTGAAGACGAGCTACGTTACTGAACCCTGAAAAATTGAAAAAGAGAAAAAGTGAATTTTTGTTACTTGCATTATTCATTTTTTTGCACTTTTAATTTCTGAGTCTAAATGAGTCTGAACACCACTTTTTACAGTGTAGCCAAACTAGCCATATATTCACTTAACTTGCTGATAGAGCATATTCAAAAATATTTGTATTGTACACTTTTCAGAATCAATATCTAAAGTTTAGTTCACAAGCATGCAAAGATGAGGAATTGGAAAATAAGTCTGTGGTCGAGTAGTAAGTCTTGCCGGACCATATATCTTAATATAGCTGCATCAAAGGTTTAAAATCATCCCACTAAATCGTACACCCTAGATTAATTATAATGACAATTTTCAAGATTGATAAATATAATATACAAACCTCAACAGGGATGGTACCCAACCATGGTGTATAACTCAATATTACAGACCATTATCGAGTCCCCTGACCTGAAACGACAACACAAAAATATTAAAATTTGAAAACATTCCATTTTATTAACATTGCAGAACTTGTAAAGATATGGTCACATAAAAAAACAGGGGCCTAAGCTTGTTATTTATTCAGGATTTGAAGGATACCTCCAGTTTTGAAGGTTATGATAATATGGATAAACTTTTAGGCCTTTTTGAACGTAACCTTGGCGGCAATTCACCTCGGCATTCGTAACTGAAATGATGGGAAAATCTTTTCATGCCGGGATCATCATTCTTGTAGAGCGCATATTAATATACTTCTTATATAACAATATCACAGCCGTAGTTCAAATTCAGGCTTCGACTCATTATTGTCTCAAAATTGTAATGCATTTTTGTCGAAAGTATTATTTTTTTTGCAATGAATAAGTTAATACCTACGACAAATTGTCAACATGAGACTTTTTGAAAAATGGGGAGAATAGGGATTGAATTTTATTGATATTTGCATGTAATTGTATACTCCAAATTTTCAAAGTTTAAAGAATTTCAAATAGTCAACTTACCGGTTGCTATAAACAAGCAAACTGACTCAAGGGTTAATACTAGGTGAGCAAATTTCACTAAAACCAAAACTGGAATATAATAATTGGCACATCATTGGTTTAAAATCTCAATATCCAATCGACTGTTAGTATTTTCCTACTGAGTTGAAATTTACAATGATTGGAACTGATTGGTGATAATTGGTCTAATCATGTGGCACAATCTGAACCTTGGAGTCATAGTTTGTTCAGAATTACTCGTATCCAACTCATCAAAAATCAGCAATTTTGTCACAAAAAGGTGGATTTGGAAATTGAATTTTTCAGACACATTTATTATAGTATTGTGTGTCTGCTTTCAAAAAACTGAAAATCAAAAACTAATAATTAACAAATTATGTGCTAAAATGCCATATTCAGCTATTTGTAAAATAAATCCCGAACAGTTCAAATTGTCTCGATCAACAACGATACAGCTTGGGTTGTAAATACTAGTAGTCTTAATCTTCCAGACCCCAAAAAAAAAAACAAGTGAACTTTCGACTTTTTTCAAAAAGTACCAGGACATAGCGTAATGCAATTAAAGATGTAAAAAAAGCTATGCTTACTGCATTTCAAAGCCAGGATCAGAACAAAATCAGAAAAACTTTATTCTGGTCAAGAACCAACCCGCCCATTTGTTATGATACCTTTCCGAACAGAATTGTCGTTAAAAGAATACCTAACTCTTGAATAAGACTTTGGGCATATAGCCTATACAGCAAGACCATTTTGAAAATAAAATTTTATTTCCTTGCATATTATTTCCGACGGATTGCACCTTAGAATATTAAAAAAAAAATTTGATTCCTTGCATCTGTAGTAGGTTTTATTGGGGGATAGTAGCCCAAGAAAAATTGCCTTACTGCGACGCTCGGCTGACGGTCCTATTATCTTTTGAAGAGTTAAGGAAGGCATCGAAGAAAAGACTCAAAAGGTGGGTGGGTGTTCTAAACAAGAATTCTTTTCGGAAACCCCCTAAACGCAAGGAAATCAATCCTGACTTTAAAAAAATTTTGAATGGGAGAATCCCTTAAATATTCCTTCAGCGCCAAGCGTTTTGATGTTCGATGCCGTATCCTTTACAGGATTAGATGTTTGTGAAAGGAAAAAAATCAGCCACAAAGTTTTCATTTGCTTCCTACGGCCCCGAAGATAGAGGGAAAAAGCTTCAGAATCTTCTGAAATTTTCAATAATTATTCAGGATACTTAATAGAACATATTTGCCAACTTTGATAACGGTAGCTCAACTGAAAGACAGTAACTAAACACAGAAAAATACTACGGCCTTGACTTTGACCCAAATAAAAATATTGCAATGCAGAACTGCTCTCTACCCTCGGCCTGGGCGAAAATGCCAAAAATTGAAAAAAATGCTCGCACCTCCAAAGTATGCAAGCTAGAAAGCTGAAATTTTCAGGGCAGATCAGGATGGCCGATCTGGACCAAGGGCAAAAAAAAAACAGAACTCAATTATCTCCAATATTTTAGGATTTATGGTCATTTTACTGTTTTTGGATCCCTGCTCAAAAGTGCTCTTAGCCAAAATGCTCAGATTTGCTTAGAAAAGCTTAATTCTTGTGATTCTCCATCCTTTGGACCCCAGGGACTTTCAAAAAACTAATTGGACCCCTGCGAGTCCAAAAAAGTTGTTTATTTTCAATTCTGAGCACTTCGGTTTTTTGCGCAAAAGTACCCAAAATGGAACCTTTTGCGCCGAAGCCCATAGCTCCCAAAATAATGGAGCAATCCAATCGCGGTTTGCGGCATTGCAAAGACAACCTGTCAAGCCACCTTGTGGTAAAATTTCAGCTTCCTATCTCAAACGGTCTAGCCGTGGTGGAGGTTCAAAGTTGAAATTTTGAAAAGTTGGCAAAATTGAAAAAACCCACAGGTCATGACCTGTGGTCAAAAAAGTCATTTTTGGCCCGAAAATTTTTGTCTCAGATTTTGATTTGAGGTAAGTTTTTAGACTAATTGGACCCCTGCGAGTCCAAAAAAGTTGTTTATTTTCAATTCTGAGCACTTCGGTTTTTTGCGCAAAAGTACCCAAAATGGAACCTTTTGCGCCGAAGCCCATAGCTCCCAAAATAATGGAGCAATCCAATCGCGGTTTGCGGCATTGCAAAGACAACCTGTCAAGCCACCTTGTGGTAAAATTTCAGCTTCCTATCTCAAACGGTCTAGCCGTGGTGGAGGTTCAAAGTTGAAATTTTGAAAAGTTGGCAAAATTGAAAAAACCCACAGGTCATGACCTGTGGTCAAAAAAAGTCATTTTTGGCCCGAAAATTTTTGTCTCAGATTTTGATTTGAGGTAAGTTTTTAGACTAATTGGACCCCTGCGAGTCCAAAAAAGTTGTTTATTTTCAATTCTGAGCACTTCGGTTTTTTGCGCAAAAGTACCCAAAATGGAACCTTTTGCGCCGAAGCCCATAGCTCCCAAAATAATGGAGCAATCCAATCGCGGTTTGCGGCATTGCAAAGACAACCTGTCAAGCCACCTTGTGGTAAAATTTCAGCTTCCTATCTCAAACGGTCTAGCCGTGGTGGAGGTTCAAAGTTGAAATTTTGAAAAGTTGGCAAAATTGAAAAAACCCACAGGTCATGACCTGTGGTCAAAAAAGTCATTTTTGGCCCGAAAATTTTTGTCTCAGATTTTGATTTGAGGTAAGTTTTTAGACTAATTGGACCCCTGCGAGTCCAAAAAAGTTGTTTATTTTCAATTCTGAGCACTTCGGTTTTTTGCGCAAAAGTACCCAAAATGGAACCTTTTGCGCCGAAGCCCATAGCTCCCAGAATAATGGAGCAATCCAATCGCGGTTTGCGGCATTGCAAAGACAACCTGTCAAGCCACCTTGTGGTAAAATTTCAGCTTCCTATCTCAAACGGTCTAGCCGTGGTGGAGGTTCAAAGTTGAAATTTTGAAAAGTTGGCAAAATTGAAAAAACCCACAGGTCATGACCTGTGGTCAAAAAAGTCATTTTTGGCCCGAAAATTTTTGTCTCAGATTTTGATTTGAGGTAAATTTTTAGACTAATTGGACCCCTGCGAGTCCAAAAAAGTTGTTTATTTTCAATTCTGAGCACTTCGGTTTTTTGCGCAAAAGTACCCAAAATGGAACCTTTTGCGCCGAAGCCCATAGCTCCCAAAATAATGGAGCAATCCAATCGCGGTTTGCGGCATTGCAAAGACAACCTGTCAAAGCCACCTTGTGGTAAAATTTCAGCTTCCTATCTCAAACGGTCTAGCCGTGGTGGAGGTTCAAAGTTGAAATTTTGAAAAGTTGGCAAAATTGAAAAAACCCACAGGTCATGACCTGTGGTCAAAAAAGTCATTTTTGGCCCGAAAATTTTTGTCTCAGATTTTGATTTGAGGTAAGTTTTTAGACTAATTGGACCCCTGCGAGTCCAAAAAAGTTGTTTATTTTCAATTCTGAGCACTTCGGTTTTTTGCGCAAAAGTACCCAAAATGGAACCTTTTGCGCCGAAGCCCATAGCTCCCAAAATAATGGAGCAATCCAATCGCGGTTTGCGGCATTGCAAAGACAACCTGTCAAGCCACCTTGTGGTAAAATTTCAGCTTCCTATCTCAAACGGTCTAGCCGTGGTGGAGGTTCAAAGTTGAAATTTTGAAAAGTTGGCAAAGGAACATGGGATTGTCAAAGAAGTTGTAGAATTCAAATAGTGAAATTGGAAACTGAATTATTAAAGTTAGTGCTAACTGCAATAAATAGGCAACAATTTGTTTTAGCAAACGTCACAGATTTTGTAAGAAAGTTCATACCAGGCGTTTGGATGATTAAAATATGTTTAATTTGAAACTTACGTGAGGAGCTTCCATGCCACGCTCTAAGCACTTTATTTCTATTTACTGAAGCTCGTTCTGTATACACCTGAAATCATAAATAAATCATACATGTTTATTAAATCACAAAAAATGGACTCATTGTGTCATTTGACATCAATTCCTTTTGACTTTTTGACCTGATTGAATATTATATGATAATTTATGAAACTGTGATGTTTTATCAGACCGAGAAATGAAATGCAGTTTTACTTGAGTTTATGAGGACGGGATTTCTCAGATAAAGACGGAGTGCAGGAAAACCATCAAACAGCATTAAAGAAGTTGTTCGTTTCAATTTTTAAACAAAAAAAAAAACTAGAAAAATTTTGTGAAACTTGTTGACTTTTATTTAACTAGATTTTGACAGAGGACAAATTAGAGTTTTTTCCACATTGCTATTTTCGAGACAATTTATCATCATATTGAACTGATCCCCATACATGACAAATATTGTCTTGGTTATAGAATAGAATGATAAGGCTTCAGTCTAATGAAAATCAGACTCTAATTTCGTTTTGTTCTTTTTTTTTAAAAACAGGATTTAAAAAACCGAACGAAACGAAATTAGGGTCTGATTTTAATTAGACTGATAAGGCTTTTAAAAGAAATTTTAACACTTGGATTTGTGAAAAATCAAACCCAAACAGAACCTTGTTTTTTTGACTGTGCTAAAATATTAAAGGTTACCCCTGATTTATAAAAGGTGACTGAGACATCTGTTTATATTACCCTTGATCCTTAAAGCCCATACCTTCACCGCGGAGTTTAAGTGAGTTCTGAACCAATCAAATTCAAGTATAAGAATTTTCTTTTCCCCGAATGAAAAGAAGGAAACTCGTCTTTAATGACAGAAAATATTGAATCAAGGGTTATATAATCCAAACTCGCACACCCTTCATAAATCAGTGACTAGGTAAAAGTCAACAAGTTTCTCACTACAATGAAATGTAAATGAATAATAACTTACCTTCATATGTTCCAAGAGAGGTGGATGGACAAGATATGATTGTGTACAAACTAGGTGGCCCTAACAAGGTAGTCCACAGGCTACCACAACTAAACAACACGAGAACCAACCCCGAAAACGCGAAGATTTTGCTCCATGTGAACTACCTCCAAAACCTAGGTTGCACACCATATCTTATGATGTCCGTAGTTGAAGACGAGCTACGTTACTGAACCCTGAAAAATTGAAAAAGAGAAAAAGTGAATTTTTGTTACTTGCATTATTCATTTTTTTGCACTTTTAATTTCTGAGTCTAAATGAGTCTGAACACCACTTTTTACAGTGTAGCCAAACTAGCCATATATTCACTTAACTTGCTGATAGAGCATATTCAAAAATATTTGTATTGTACACTTTTCAGAATCAATATCTAAAGTTTAGTTCACAAGCATGCAAAGATGAGGAATTGGAAAATAAGTCTGTGGTCGAGTAGTAAGTCTTGCCGGACCATATATCTTAATATAGCTGCATCAAAGGTTTAAAATCATCCCACTAAATCGTACACCCTAGATTAATTATAATGACAATTTTCAAGATTGATAAATATAATATACAAACCTCAACAGGGATGGTACCCAACCATGGTGTATAACTCAATATTACAGACCATTATCGAGTCCCCTGACCTGAAACGACAACACAAAAATATTAAAATTTGAAAACATTCCATTTTATTAACATTGCAGAACTTGTAAAGATATGGTCACATAAAAAAACAGGGGCCTAAGCTTGTTATTTATTCAGGATTTGAAGGATACCTCCAGTTTTGAAGGTTATGATAATATGGATAAACTTTTAGGCCTTTTTGAACGTAACCTTGGCGGCAATTCACCTCGGCATTCGTAACTGAAATGATGGGAAAATCTTTTCATGCCGGGATCATCATTCTTGTAGAGCGCATATTAATATACTTCTTATATAACAATATCACAGCCGTAGTTCAAATTCAGGCTTCGACTCATTATTGTCTCAAAATTGTAATGCATTTTTGTCGAAAGTATTATTTTTTTTGCAATGAATAAGTTAATACCTACGACAAATTGTCAACATGAGACTTTTTGAAAAATGGGGAGAATAGGGATTGAATTTTATTGATATTTGCATGTAATTGTATACTCCAAATTTTCAAAGTTTAAAGAATTTCAAATAGTCAACTTACCGGTTGCTATAAACAAGCAAACTGACTCAAGGGTTAATACTAGGTGAGCAAATTTCACTAAAACCAAAACTGGAATATAATAATTGGCACATCATTGGTTTAAAATCTCAATATCCAATCGACTGTTAGTATTTTCCTACTGAGTTGAAATTTACAATGATTGGAACTGATTGGTGATAATTGGTCTAATCATGTGGCACAATCTGAACCTTGGAGTCATAGTTTGTTCAGAATTACTCGTATCCAACTCATCAAAAATCAGCAATTTTGTCACAAAAAGGTGGATTTGGAAATTGAATTTTTCAGACACATTTATTATAGTATTGTGTGTCTGCTTTCAAAAAACTGAAAATCAAAAACTAATAATTAACAAATTATGTGCTAAAATGCCATATTCAGCTATTTGTAAAATAAATCCCGAACAGTTCAAATTGTCTCGATCAACAACGATACAGCTTGGGTTGTAAATACTAGTAGTCTTAATCTTCCAGACCCCAAAAAAAAAAACAAGTGAACTTTCGACTTTTTTCAAAAAGTACCAGGACATAGCGTAATGCAATTAAAGATGTAAAAAAAGCTATGCTTACTGCATTTCAAAGCCAGGATCAGAACAAAATCAGAAAAACTTTATTCTGGTCAAGAACCAACCCGCCCATTTGTTATGATACCTTTCCGAACAGAATTGTCGTTAAAAGAATACCTAACTCTTGAATAAGACTTTGGGCATATAGCCTATACAGCAAGACCATTTTGAAAATAAAATTTTATTTCCTTGCATATTATTTCCGACGGATTGCACCTTAGAATATTAAAAAAAAAATTTGATTCCTTGCATCTGTAGTAGGTTTTATTGGGGGATAGTAGCCCAAGAAAAATTGCCTTACTGCGACGCTCGGCTGACGGTCCTATTATCTTTTGAAGAGTTAAGGAAGGCATCGAAGAAAAGACTCAAAAGGTGGGTGGGTGTTCTAAACAAGAATTCTTTTCGGAAACCCCCTAAACGCAAGGAAATCAATCCTGACTTTAAAAAAATTTTGAATGGGAGAATCCCTTAAATATTCCTTCAGCGCCAAGCGTTTTGATGTTCGATGCCGTATCCTTTACAGGATTAGATGTTTGTGAAAGGAAAAAAATCAGCCACAAAGTTTTCATTTGCTTCCTACGGCCCCGAAGATAGAGGGAAAAAGCTTCAGAATCTTCTGAAATTTTCAATAATTATTCAGGATACTTAATAGAACATATTTGCCAACTTTGATAACGGTAGCTCAACTGAAAGACAGTAACTAAACACAGAAAAATACTACGGCCTTGACTTTGACCCAAATAAAAATATTGCAATGCAGAACTGCTCTCTACCCTCGGCCTGGGCGAAAATGCCAAAAATTGAAAAAAATGCTCGCACCTCCAAAGTATGCAAGCTAGAAAGCTGAAATTTTCAGGGCAGATCAGGATGGCCGATCTGGACCAAGGGCAAAAAAAAAACAGAACTCAATTATCTCCAATATTTTAGGATTTATGGTCATTTTACTGTTTTTGGATCCCTGCTCAAAAGTGCTCTTAGCCAAAATGCTCAGATTTGCTTAGAAAAGCTTAATTCTTGTGATTCTCCATCCTTTGGACCCCAGGGACTTTCAAAAAACTAATTGGACCCCTGCGAGTCCAAAAAAGTTGTTTATTTTCAATTCTGAGCACTTCGGTTTTTTGCGCAAAAGTACCCAAAATGGAACCTTTTGCGCCGAAGCCCATAGCTCCCAAAATAATGGAGCAATCCAATCGCGGTTTGCGGCATTGCAAAGACAACCTGTCAAGCCACCTTGTGGTAAAATTTCAGCTTCCTATCTCAAACGGTCTAGCCGTGGTGGAGGTTCAAAGTTGAAATTTTGAAAAGTTGGCAAAATTGAAAAAACCCACAGGTCATGACCTGTGGTCAAAAAAGTCATTTTTGGCCCGAAAATTTTTGTCTCAGATTTTGATTTGAGGTAAGTTTTTAGACTAATTGGACCCCTGCGAGTCCAAAAAAGTTGTTTATTTTCAATTCTGAGCACTTCGGTTTTTTGCGCAAAAGTACCCAAAATGGAACCTTTTGCGCCGAAGCCCATAGCTCCCAAAATAATGGAGCAATCCAATCGCGGTTTGCGGCATTGCAAAGACAACCTGTCAAGCCACCTTGTGGTAAAATTTCAGCTTCCTATCTCAAACGGTCTAGCCGTGGTGGAGGTTCAAAGTTGAAATTTTGAAAAGTTGGCAAAATTGAAAAAACCCACAGGTCATGACCTGTGGTCAAAAAAAGTCATTTTTGGCCCGAAAATTTTTGTCTCAGATTTTGATTTGAGGTAAGTTTTTAGACTAATTGGACCCCTGCGAGTCCAAAAAAGTTGTTTATTTTCAATTCTGAGCACTTCGGTTTTTTGCGCAAAAGTACCCAAAATGGAACCTTTTGCGCCGAAGCCCATAGCTCCCAAAATAATGGAGCAATCCAATCGCGGTTTGCGGCATTGCAAAGACAACCTGTCAAGCCACCTTGTGGTAAAATTTCAGCTTCCTATCTCAAACGGTCTAGCCGTGGTGGAGGTTCAAAGTTGAAATTTTGAAAAGTTGGCAAAATTGAAAAAACCCACAGGTCATGACCTGTGGTCAAAAAAGTCATTTTTGGCCCGAAAATTTTTGTCTCAGATTTTGATTTGAGGTAAGTTTTTAGACTAATTGGACCCCTGCGAGTCCAAAAAAGTTGTTTATTTTCAATTCTGAGCACTTCGGTTTTTTGCGCAAAAGTACCCAAAATGGAACCTTTTGCGCCGAAGCCCATAGCTCCCAGAATAATGGAGCAATCCAATCGCGGTTTGCGGCATTGCAAAGACAACCTGTCAAGCCACCTTGTGGTAAAATTTCAGCTTCCTATCTCAAACGGTCTAGCCGTGGTGGAGGTTCAAAGTTGAAATTTTGAAAAGTTGGCAAAATTGAAAAAACCCACAGGTCATGACCTGTGGTCAAAAAAGTCATTTTTGGCCCGAAAATTTTTGTCTCAGATTTTGATTTGAGGTAAATTTTTAGACTAATTGGACCCCTGCGAGTCCAAAAAAGTTGTTTATTTTCAATTCTGAGCACTTCGGTTTTTTGCGCAAAAGTACCCAAAATGGAACCTTTTGCGCCGAAGCCCATAGCTCCCAAAATAATGGAGCAATCCAATCGCGGTTTGCGGCATTGCAAAGACAACCTGTCAAAGCCACCTTGTGGTAAAATTTCAGCTTCCTATCTCAAACGGTCTAGCCGTGGTGGAGGTTCAAAGTTGAAATTTTGAAAAGTTGGCAAAATTGAAAAAACCCACAGGTCATGACCTGTGGTCAAAAAAGTCATTTTTGGCCCGAAAATTTTTGTCTCAGATTTTGATTTGAGGTAAGTTTTTAGACTAATTGGACCCCTGCGAGTCCAAAAAAGTTGTTTATTTTCAATTCTGAGCACTTCGGTTTTTTGCGCAAAAGTACCCAAAATGGAACCTTTTGCGCCGAAGCCCATAGCTCCCAAAATAATGGAGCAATCCAATCGCGGTTTGCGGCATTGCAAAGACAACCTGTCAAGCCACCTTGTGGTAAAATTTCAGCTTCCTATCTCAAACGGTCTAGCCGTGGTGGAGGTTCAAAGTTGAAATTTTGAAAAGTTGGCAAAGGAACATGGGATTGTCAAAGAAGTTGTAGAATTCAAATAGTGAAATTGGAAACTGAATTATTAAAGTTAGTGCTAACTGCAATAAATAGGCAACAATTTGTTTTAGCAAACGTCACAGATTTTGTAAGAAAGTTCATACCAGGCGTTTGGATGATTAAAATATGTTTAATTTGAAACTTACGTGAGGAGCTTCCATGCCACGCTCTAAGCACTTTATTTCTATTTACTGAAGCTCGTTCTGTATACACCTGAAATCATAAATAAATCATACATGTTTATTAAATCACAAAAAATGGACTCATTGTGTCATTTGACATCAATTCCTTTTGACTTTTTGACCTGATTGAATATTATATGATAATTTATGAAACTGTGATGTTTTATCAGACCGAGAAATGAAATGCAGTTTTACTTGAGTTTATGAGGACGGGATTTCTCAGATAAAGACGGAGTGCAGGAAAACCATCAAACAGCATTAAAGAAGTTGTTCGTTTCAATTTTTAAACAAAAAAAAAAACTAGAAAAATTTTGTGAAACTTGTTGACTTTTATTTAACTAGATTTTGACAGAGGACAAATTAGAGTTTTTTCCACATTGCTATTTTCGAGACAATTTATCATCATATTGAACTGATCCCCATACATGACAAATATTGTCTTGGTTATAGAATAGAATGATAAGGCTTCAGTCTAATGAAAATCAGACTCTAATTTCGTTTTGTTCTTTTTTTTTTAAAAACAGGATTTAAAAAACCGAACGAAACGAAATTAGGGTCTGATTTTAATTAGACTGATAAGGCTTTTAAAAGAAATTTTAACACTTGGATTTGTGAAAAATCAAACCCAAACAGAACCTTGTTTTTTTGACTGTGCTAAAATATTAAAGGTTACCCCTGATTTATAAAAGGTGACTGAGACATCTGTTTATATTACCCTTGATCCTTAAAGCCCATACCTTCACCGCGGAGTTTAAGTGAGTTCTGAACCAATCAAATTCAAGTATAAGAATTTTCTTTTCCCCGAATGAAAAGAAGGAAACTCGTCTTTAATGACAGAAAATATTGAATCAAGGGTTATATAATCCAAACTCGCACACCCTTCATAAATCAGTGACTAGGTAAAAGTCAACAAGTTTCTCACTACAATGAAATGTAAATGAATAATAACTTACCTTCATATGTTCCAAGAGAGGTGGATGGACAAGATATGATTGTGTACAAACTAGGTGGCCCTAACAAGGTAGTCCACAGGCTACCACAACTAAACAACACGAGAACCAACCCCGAAAACGCGAAGATTTTGCTCCATGTGAACTACCTCCAAAACCTAGGTTGCACACCATATCTTATGATGTCCGTAGTTGAAGACGAGCTACGTTACTGAACCCTGAAAAATTGAAAAAGAGAAAAAGTGAATTTTTGTTACTTGCATTATTCATTTTTTTGCACTTTTAATTTCTGAGTCTAAATGAGTCTGAACACCACTTTTTACAGTGTAGCCAAACTAGCCATATATTCACTTAACTTGCTGATAGAGCATATTCAAAAATATTTGTATTGTACACTTTTCAGAATCAATATCTAAAGTTTAGTTCACAAGCATGCAAAGATGAGGAATTGGAAAATAAGTCTGTGGTCGAGTAGTAAGTCTTGCCGGACCATATATCTTAATATAGCTGCATCAAAGGTTTAAAATCATCCCACTAAATCGTACACCCTAGATTAATTATAATGACAATTTTCAAGATTGATAAATATAATATACAAACCTCAACAGGGATGGTACCCAACCATGGTGTATAACTCAATATTACAGACCATTATCGAGTCCCCTGACCTGAAACGACAACACAAAAATATTAAAATTTGAAAACATTCCATTTTATTAACATTGCAGAACTTGTAAAGATATGGTCACATAAAAAAACAGGGGCCTAAGCTTGTTATTTATTCAGGATTTGAAGGATACCTCCAGTTTTGAAGGTTATGATAATATGGATAAACTTTTAGGCCTTTTTGAACGTAACCTTGGCGGCAATTCACCTCGGCATTCGTAACTGAAATGATGGGAAAATCTTTTCATGCCGGGATCATCATTCTTGTAGAGCGCATATTAATATACTTCTTATATAACAATATCACAGCCGTAGTTCAAATTCAGGCTTCGACTCATTATTGTCTCAAAATTGTAATGCATTTTTGTCGAAAGTATTATTTTTTTTGCAATGAATAAGTTAATACCTACGACAAATTGTCAACATGAGACTTTTTGAAAAATGGGGAGAATAGGGATTGAATTTTATTGATATTTGCATGTAATTGTATACTCCAAATTTTCAAAGTTTAAAGAATTTCAAATAGTCAACTTACCGGTTGCTATAAACAAGCAAACTGACTCAAGGGTTAATACTAGGTGAGCAAATTTCACTAAAACCAAAACTGGAATATAATAATTGGCACATCATTGGTTTAAAATCTCAATATCCAATCGACTGTTAGTATTTTCCTACTGAGTTGAAATTTACAATGATTGGAACTGATTGGTGATAATTGGTCTAATCATGTGGCACAATCTGAACCTTGGAGTCATAGTTTGTTCAGAATTACTCGTATCCAACTCATCAAAAATCAGCAATTTTGTCACAAAAAGGTGGATTTGGAAATTGAATTTTTCAGACACATTTATTATAGTATTGTGTGTCTGCTTTCAAAAAACTGAAAATCAAAAACTAATAATTAACAAATTATGTGCTAAAATGCCATATTCAGCTATTTGTAAAATAAATCCCGAACAGTTCAAATTGTCTCGATCAACAACGATACAGCTTGGGTTGTAAATACTAGTAGTCTTAATCTTCCAGACCCCAAAAAAAAAAACAAGTGAACTTTCGACTTTTTTCAAAAAGTACCAGGACATAGCGTAATGCAATTAAAGATGTAAAAAAAGCTATGCTTACTGCATTTCAAAGCCAGGATCAGAACAAAATCAGAAAAACTTTATTCTGGGCAAGAACCAACCCGCCCATTTGTTATGATACCTTTCCGAACAGAATTGTCGTTAAAAGAATACCTAACTCTTGAATAAGACTTTGGGCATATAGCCTATACAGCAAGACCATTTTGAAAATAAAATTTTATTTCCTTGCATATTATTTCCGACGGATTGCACCTTAGAATATTAAAAAAAAAATTTGATTCCTTGCATCTGTAGTAGGTTTTATTGGGGGATAGTAGCCCAAGAAAAATTGCCTTACTGCGACGCTCGGCTGACGGTCCTATTATCTTTTGAAGAGTTAAGGAAGGCATCGAAGAAAAGACTCAAAAGGTGGGTGGGTGTTCTAAACAAGAATTCTTTTCGGAAACCCCCTAAACGCAAGGAAATCAATCCTGACTTTAAAAAAATTTTGAATGGGAGAATCCCTTAAATATTCCTTCAGCGCCAAGCGTTTTGATGTTCGATGCCGTATCCTTTACAGGATTAGATGTTTGTGAAAGGAAAAAAATCAGCCACAAAGTTTTCATTTGCTTCCTACGGCCCCGAAGATAGAGGGAAAAAGCTTCAGAATCTTCTGAAATTTTCAATAATTATTCAGGATACTTAATAGAACATATTTGCCAACTTTGATAACGGTAGCTCAACGGAAAGACAGTAACTAAACACAGAAAAATACTACGGCCTTGACTTTGACCCAAATAAAAATATTGCAATGCAGAACTGCTCTCTACCCTCGGCCTGGGCGAAAATGCCAAAAATTGAAAAAAATGCTCGCACCTTTGGCCCGAAAATTTTTGTCTCAGATTTTGATTTGAGGTAAGTTTTTAGACTAATTGGACCCCTGCGAGTCCAAAAAAGTTGTTTATTTTCAATTCTGAGCACTTCGGTTTTTTGCGCAAAAGTACCCAAAATGGAACCTTTTGCGCCGAAGCCCATAGCTCCCAGAATAATGGAGCAATCCAATCGCGGTTTGCGGCATTGCAAAGACAACCTGTCAAGCCACCTTGTGGTAAAATTTCAGCTTCCTATCTCAAACGGTCTAGCCGTGGTGGAGGTTCAAAGTTGAAATTTTGAAAAGTTGGCAAAATTGAAAAAACCCACAGGTCATGACCTGTGGTCAAAAAAGTCATTTTTGGCCCGAAAATTTTTGTCTCAGATTTTGATTTGAGGTAAATTTTTAGACTAATTGGACCCCTGCGAGTCCAAAAAAGTTGTTTATTTTCAATTCTGAGCACTTCGGTTTTTTGCGCAAAAGTACCCAAAATGGAACCTTTTGCGCCGAAGCCCATAGCTCCCAAAATAATGGAGCAATCCAATCGCGGTTTGCGGCATTGCAAAGATAACCTGTCAAAGCCACCTTGTGGTAAAATTTCAGCTTCCTATCTCAAACGGTCTAGCCGTGGTGGAGGTTCAAAGTTGAAATTTTGAAAAGTTGGCAAAATTGAAAAAACCCACAGGTCATGACCTGTGGTCAAAAAAGTCATTTTTGGCCCGAAAATTTTTGTCTCAGATTTTGATTTGAGGTAAGTTTTTAGACTAATTGGACCCCTGCGAGTCCAAAAAAGTTGTTTATTTTCAATTCTGAGCACTTCGGTTTTTTGCGCAAAAGTACCCAAAATGGAACCTTTTGCGCCGAAGCCCATAGCTCCCAAAATAATGGAGCAATCCAATCGCGGTTTGCGGCATTGCAAAGACAACCTGTCAAGCCACCTTGTGGTAAAATTTCAGCTTCCTATCTCAAACGGTCTAGCCGTGGTGGAGGTTCAAAGTTGAAATTTTGAAAAGTTGGCAAAGGAACATGGGATTGTCAAAGAAGTTGTAGAATTCAAATAGTGAAATTGGAAACTGAATTATTAAAGTTAGTGCTAACTGCAATAAATAGGCAACAATTTGTTTTAGCAAACGTCACAGATTTTGTAAGAAAGTTCATACCAGGCGTTTGGATGATTAAAATATGTTTAATTTGAAACTTACGTGAGGAGCTTCCATGCCACGCTCTAAGCACTTTATTTCTATTTACTGAAGCTCGTTCTGTATACACCTGAAATCATAAATAAATCATACATGTTTATTAAATCACAAAAAATGGACTCATTGTGTCATTTGACATCAATTCCTTTTGACTTTTTGACCTGATTGAATATTATATGATAATTTATGAAACTGTGATGTTTTATCAGACCGAGAAATGAAATGCAGTTTTACTTGAGTTTATGAGGACGGGATTTCTCAGATAAAGACGGAGTGCAGGAAAACCATCAAACAGCATTAAAGAAGTTGTTCGTTTCAATTTTTAAACAAAAAAAAAAACTAGAAAAATTTTGTGAAACTTGTTGACTTTTATTTAACTAGATTTTGACAGAGGACAAATTAGAGTTTTTTCCACATTGCTATTTTCGAGACAATTTATCATCATATTGAACTGATCCCCATACATGACAAATATTGTCTTGGTTATAGAATAGAATGATAAGGCTTCAGTCTAATGAAAATCAGACTCTAATTTCGTTTTGTTCTTTTTTTTTAAAAACAGGATTTAAAAAACCGAACGAAACGAAATTAGGGTCTGATTTTAATTAGACTGATAAGGCTTTTAAAAGAAATTTTAACACTTGGATTTGTGAAAAATCAAACCCAAACAGAACCTTGTTTTTTTGACTGTGCTAAAATATTAAAGGTTACCCCTGATTTATAAAAGGTGACTGAGACATCTGTTTATATTACCCTTGATCCTTAAAGCCCATACCTTCACCGCGGAGTTTAAGTGAGTTCTGAACCAATCAAATTCAAGTATAAGAATTTTCTTTTCCCCGAATGAAAAGAAGGAAACTCGTCTTTAATGACAGAAAATATTGAATCAAGGGTTATATAATCCAAACTCGCACACCCTTCATAAATCAGTGACTAGGTAAAAGTCAACAAGTTTCTCACTACAATGAAATGTAAATGAATAATAACTTACCTTCATATGTTCCAAGAGAGGTGGATGGACAAGATATGATTGTGTACAAACTAGGTGGCCCTAACAAGGTAGTCCACAGGCTACCACAACTAAACAACACGAGAACCAACCCCGAAAACGCGAAGATTTTGCTCCATGTGAACTACCTCCAAAACCTAGGTTGCACACCATATCTTATGATGTCCGTAGTTGAAGACGAGCTACGTTACTGAACCCTGAAAAATTGAAAAAGAGAAAAAGTGAATTTTTGTTACTTGCATTATTCATTTTTTTGCACTTTTAATTTCTGAGTCTAAATGAGTCTGAACACCACTTTTTACAGTGTAGCCAAACTAGCCATATATTCACTTAACTTGCTGATAGAGCATATTCAAAAATATTTGTATTGTACACTTTTCAGAATCAATATCTAAAGTTTAGTTCACAAGCATGCAAAGATGAGGAATTGGAAAATAAGTCTGTGGTCGAGTAGTAAGTCTTGCCGGACCATATATCTTAATATAGCTGCATCAAAGGTTTAAAATCATCCCACTAAATCGTACACCCTAGATTAATTATAATGACAATTTTCAAGATTGATAAATATAATATACAAACCTCAACAGGGATGGTACCCAACCATGGTGTATAACTCAATATTACAGACCATTATCGAGTCCCCTGACCTGAAACGACAACACAAAAATATTAAAATTTGAAAACATTCCATTTTATTAACATTGCAGAACTTGTAAAGATATGGTCACATAAAAAAACAGGGGCCTAAGCTTGTTATTTATTCAGGATTTGAAGGATACCTCCAGTTTTGAAGGTTATGATAATATGGATAAACTTTTAGGCCTTTTTGAACGTAACCTTGGCGGCAATTCACCTCGGCATTCGTAACTGAAATGATGGGAAAATCTTTTCATGCCGGGATCATCATTCTTGTAGAGCGCATATTAATATACTTCTTATATAACAATATCACAGCCGTAGTTCAAATTCAGGCTTCGACTCATTATTGTCTCAAAATTGTAATGCATTTTTGTCGAAAGTATTATTTTTTTTGCAATGAATAAGTTAATACCTACGACAAATTGTCAACATGAGACTTTTTGAAAAATGGGGAGAATAGGGATTGAATTTTATTGATATTTGCATGTAATTGTATACTCCAAATTTTCAAAGTTTAAAGAATTTCAAATAGTCAACTTACCGGTTGCTATAAACAAGCAAACTGACTCAAGGGTTAATACTAGGTGAGCAAATTTCACTAAAACCAAAACTGGAATATAATAATTGGCACATCATTGGTTTAAAATCTCAATATCCAATCGACTGTTAGTATTTTCCTACTGAGTTGAAATTTACAATGATTGGAACTGATTGGTGATAATTGGTCTAATCATGTGGCACAATCTGAACCTTGGAGTCATAGTTTGTTCAGAATTACTCGTATCCAACTCATCAAAAATCAGCAATTTTGTCACAAAAAGGTGGATTTGGAAATTGAATTTTTCAGACACATTTATTATAGTATTGTGTGTCTGCTTTCAAAAAACTGAAAATCAAAAACTAATAATTAACAAATTATGTGCTAAAATGCCATATTCAGCTATTTGTAAAATAAATCCCGAACAGTTCAAATTGTCTCGATCAACAACGATACAGCTTGGGTTGTAAATACTAGTAGTCTTAATCTTCCAGACCCCAAAAAAAAAAACAAGTGAACTTTCGACTTTTTTCAAAAAGTACCAGGACATAGCGTAATGCAATTAAAGATGTAAAAAAAGCTATGCTTACTGCATTTCAAAGCCAGGATCAGAACAAAATCAGAAAAACTTTATTCTGGGCAAGAACCAACCCGCCCATTTGTTATGATACCTTTCCGAACAGAATTGTCGTTAAAAGAATACCTAACTCTTGAATAAGACTTTGGGCATATAGCCTATACAGCAAGACCATTTTGAAAATAAAATTTTATTTCCTTGCATATTATTTCCGACGGATTGCACCTTAGAATATTAAAAAAAAAATTTGATTCCTTGCATCTGTAGTAGGTTTTATTGGGGGATAGTAGCCCAAGAAAAATTGCCTTACTGCGACGCTCGGCTGACGGTCCTATTATCTTTTGAAGAGTTAAGGAAGGCATCGAAGAAAAGACTCAAAAGGTGGGTGGGTGTTCTAAACAAGAATTCTTTTCGGAAACCCCCTAAACGCAAGGAAATCAATCCTGACTTTAAAAAAATTTTGAATGGGAGAATCCCTTAAATATTCCTTCAGCGCCAAGCGTTTTGATGTTCGATGCCGTATCCTTTACAGGATTAGATGTTTGTGAAAGGAAAAAAATCAGCCACAAAGTTTTCATTTGCTTCCTACGGCCCCGAAGATAGAGGGAAAAAGCTTCAGAATCTTCTGAAATTTTCAATAATTATTCAGGATACTTAATAGAACATATTTGCCAACTTTGATAACGGTAGCTCAACGGAAAGACAGTAACTAAACACAGAAAAATACTACGGCCTTGACTTTGACCCAAATAAAAATATTGCAATGCAGAACTGCTCTCTACCCTCGGCCTGGGCGAAAATGCCAAAAATTGAAAAAAATGCTCGCACCTCCAAAGTATGCAAGCTAGAAAGCTGAAATTTTCAGGGCAGATCAGGATGGCCGATCTGGACCAAGGGCAAAAAAAAAAACAGAACTCAATTATCTCCAATATTTTAGGATTTATGGTCATTTTACTGTTTTTGGATCCCTGCTCAAAAGTGCTCTTAGCCAAAATGCTCAGATTTGCTTAGAAAAGCTTAATTCTTGTGATTCTCCATCCTTTGGACCCCAGGGACTTTCAAAAAACTAATTGGACCCCTGCGAGTCCAAAAAAGTTGTTTATTTTCAATTCTGAGCACTTCGGTTTTTTGCGCAAAAGTACCCAAAATGGAACCTTTTGCGCCGAAGCCCATAGCTCCCAAAATAATGGAGCAATCCAATCGCGGTTTGCGGCATTGCAAAGACAACCTGTCAAGCCACCTTGTGGTAAAATTTCAGCTTCCTATCTCAAACGGTCTAGCCGTGGTGGAGGTTCAAAGTTGAAATTTTGAAAAGTTGGCAAAATTGAAAAAACCCACAGGTCATGACCTGTGGTCAAAAAAGTCATTTTTGGCCCGAAAATTTTTGTCTCAGATTTTGATTTGAGGTAAGTTTTTAGACTAATTGGACCCCTGCGAGTCCAAAAAAGTTGTTTATTTTCAATTCTGAGCACTTCGGTTTTTTGCGCAAAAGTACCCAAAATGGAACCTTTTGCGCCGAAGCCCATAGCTCCCAAAATAATGGAGCAATCCAATCGCGGTTTGCGGCATTGCAAAGACAACCTGTCAAGCCACCTTGTGGTAAAATTTCAGCTTCCTATCTCAAACGGTCTAGCCGTGGTGGAGGTTCAAAGTTGAAATTTTGAAAAGTTGGCAAAATTGAAAAAACCCACAGGTCATGACCTGTGGTCAAAAAAAGTCATTTTTGGCCCGAAAATTTTTGTCTCAGATTTTGATTTGAGGTAAGTTTTTAGACTAATTGGACCCCTGCGAGTCCAAAAAAGTTGTTTATTTTCAATTCTGAGCACTTCGGTTTTTTGCGCAAAAGTACCCAAAATGGAACCTTTTGCGCCGAAGCCCATAGCTCCCAAAATAATGGAGCAATCCAATCGCGGTTTGCGGCATTGCAAAGACAACCTGTCAAGCCACCTTGTGGTAAAATTTCAGCTTCCTATCTCAAACGGTCTAGCCGTGGTGGAGGTTCAAAGTTGAAATTTTGAAAAGTTGGCAAAATTGAAAAAACCCACAGGTCATGACCTGTGGTCAAAAAAGTCATTTTTGGCCCGAAAATTTTTGTCTCAGATTTTGATTTGAGGTAAGTTTTTAGACTAATTGGACCCCTGCGAGTCCAAAAAAGTTGTTTATTTTCAATTCTGAGCACTTCGGTTTTTTGCGCAAAAGTACCCAAAATGGAACCTTTTGCGCCGAAGCCCATAGCTCCCAGAATAATGGAGCAATCCAATCGCGGTTTGCGGCATTGCAAAGACAACCTGTCAAGCCACCTTGTGGTAAAATTTCAGCTTCCTATCTCAAACGGTCTAGCCGTGGTGGAGGTTCAAAGTTGAAATTTTGAAAAGTTGGCAAAATTGAAAAAACCCACAGGTCATGACCTGTGGTCAAAAAAGTCATTTTTGGCCCGAAAATTTTTGTCTCAGATTTTGATTTGAGGTAAATTTTTAGACTAATTGGACCCCTGCGAGTCCAAAAAAGTTGTTTATTTTCAATTCTGAGCACTTCGGTTTTTTGCGCAAAAGTACCCAAAATGGAACCTTTTGCGCCGAAGCCCATAGCTCCCAAAATAATGGAGCAATCCAATCGCGGTTTGCGGCATTGCAAAGACAACCTGTCAAAGCCACCTTGTGGTAAAATTTCAGCTTCCTATCTCAAACGGTCTAGCCGTGGTGGAGGTTCAAAGTTGAAATTTTGAAAAGTTGGCAAAATTGAAAAAACCCACAGGTCATGACCTGTGGTCAAAAAAGTCATTTTTGGCCCGAAAATTTTTGTCTCAGATTTTGATTTGAGGTAAGTTTTTAGACTAATTGGACCCCTGCGAGTCCAAAAAAGTTGTTTATTTTCAATTCTGAGCACTTCGGTTTTTTGCGCAAAAGTACCCAAAATGGAACCTTTTGCGCCGAAGCCCATAGCTCCCAAAATAATGGAGCAATCCAATCGCAGTTTGCGGCATTGCAAAGACAACCTGTCAAGCCACCTTGTGGTAAAATTTCAGCTTCCTTTCTCAAACGGTCTAGCCGTGGTGGAGGTTCAAAGTTGAAATTTTGAAAAGTTGGCAAAATTGAAAAAACCCACAGGTCATGACCTGTGGTCAAAAAAAGTCATTTTTGGCCCGAAATTTTTTGTCTCAGATTTTGATTTGAGGTAAGTTTTTAGACTAATTGGACCCCTGCGAGTCCAAAAAAGTTGTTTATTTTCAATTCTGAGCACTTCGGTTTTTTGCGCAAAAGTACCCAAAATGAAACCTTTTGCGCCGAAGCCCATAGCTCCCAAAATAATGGAGCAATCCAATCGCGGTTTGCGGCATTGCAAAGACAACCTGTCAAGCCACCTTGTGGTAAAATTTCAGCTTCCTATCTCAAACGGTCTAGCCGTGGTGGAGGTTCAAAGTTGAAATTTTGAAAAGTTGGCAAAATTGAAAAAACCCACAGGTCATGACCTGTGGTCAAAAAAAGTCATTTTTGGCCCGAAAATTTTTGTCTCAGATTTTGATTTGAGGTAAGTTTTTAGACTAATTGGACCCCTGCGAGTCCAAAAAAGTTGTTTATTTTCAATTCTGAGCACTTCGGTTTTTTGCGCAAAAGTACCCAAAATGGAACCTTTTGCGCCGAAGCCCATAGCTCCCAAAATAATGGAGCAATCCAATCGCGGTTTGCGGCATTGCAAAGACAACCTGTCAAGCCACCTTGTGGTAAAATTTCAGCTTCCTATCTCAAACGGTCTAGCCGTGGTGGAGGTTCAAAGTTGAAATTTTGAAAAGTTGGCAAAATTGAAAAAACCCACAGGTCATGACCTGTGGTCAAAAAAAGTCATTTTTGGCCCGAAATTTTTTGTCTCAGATTTTGATTTGAGGTAAGTTTTTAGACTAATTGGACCCCTGCGAGTCCAAAAAAGTTGTTTATTTTCAATTCTGAGCACTTCGGTTTTTTGCGCAAAAGTACCCAAAATGAAACCTTTTGCGCCGAAGCCCATAGCTCCCAAAATAATGGAGCAATCCAATCGCGGTTTGCGGCATTGCAAAGACAACCTGTCAAGCCACCTTGTGGTAAAATTTCAGCTTCCTATCTCAAACGGTCTAGCCGTGGTGGAGGTTCAAAGTTGAAATTTTGAAAAGTTGGCAAAATTGAAAAAACCCACAGGTCATGACCTGTGGTCAAAAAAGTCATTTTTGGCCCGAAAATTTTTGTCTCAGATTTTGATTTGAGGTAAGTTTTTAGACTAATTGGACCCCTGCGAGTCCAAAAAGGTTGTTTATTTTCAATTCTGAGCACTTCGGTTTTTTGCGCAAAAGTACCCAAAATGGAACCTTTTGCGCCGAAGCCCATAGCTCCCAAAATAATGGAGCAATCCAATCGCGGTTTGCGGCATTGCAAAGACAACCTGTCAAGCCACCTTGTGGTAAAATTTCAGCTTCCTATCTCAAACGGTCTAGCCGTGGTGGAGGTTCAAAGTTGAAATTTTGAAAAGTTGGCAAAATTGAAAAAACCCACAGGTCATGACCTGTGGTCAAAAAAGTCATTTTTGGCCCGAAAATTTTTGTCTCAGATTTTGATTTGAGGTAAATTTTTAGACTAATTGGACCCCTGCGAGTCCAAAAAAGTTGTTTATTTTCAATTCTGAGCACTTCGGTTTTTTGCGCAAAAGTACCCAAAATGGAACCTTTTGCGCCGAAGCCCATAGCTCCCAAAATAATGGAGCAATCCAATCGCGGTTTGCGGCATTGCAAAGACAACCTGTCAAGCCACCTTGTGGTAAAATTTCAGCTTCCTATCTCAAACGGTCTAGCCGTGGTGGAGGTTCAAAGTTGAAATTTTGAAAAGTTGGCAAAATTGAAAAAACCCACACCTGTGGTCAAAAAAGTCATTTTTGGCCCGAAAATTTTTGTCTCAGATTTTGATTTGAGGTAAGTTTTTAGACTAATTGGACCCCTGCGAGTCCAAAAAAGTTGTTTATTTTCAATTCTGAGCACTTCGGTTTTTTGCGCAAAAGTACCCAAAATGGAACCTTTTGCGCCGAAGCCCATAGCTCCCAGAATAATGGAGCAATCCAATCGCGGTTTGCGGCATTGCAAAGACAACCTGTCAAGCCACCTTGTGGTAAAATTTCAGCTTCCTATCTCAAACGGTCTAGCCGTGGTGGAGGTTCAAAGTTGAAATTTTGAAAAGTTGGCAAAATTGAAAAAACCCACAGGTCATGACCTGTGGTCAAAAAAGTCATTTTTGGCCCGAAAATTTTTGTCTCAGATTTTGATTTGAGGTAAGTTTTTAGACTAATTGGACCCCTGCGAGTCCAAAAAAGTTGTTTATTTTCAATTCTGAGCACTTCGGTTTTTTGCGCAAAAGTACCCAAAATGGAACCTTTTGCGCCGAAGCCCATAGCTCCCAAAATAATGGAGCAATCCAATCGCAGTTTGCGGCATTGCAAAGACAACCTGTCAAGCCACCTTGTGGTAAAATTTCAGCTTCCTTTCTCAAACGGTCTAGCCGTGGTGGAGGTTCAAAGTTGAAATTTTGAAAAGTTGGCAAAATTGAAAAAACCCACAGGTCATGACCTGTGGTCAAAAAAAGTCATTTTTGGCCCGAAATTTTTTGTCTCAGATTTTGATTTGAGGTAAGTTTTTAGACTAATTGGACCCCTGCGAGTCCAAAAAAGTTGTTTATTTTCAATTCTGAGCACTTCGGTTTTTTGCGCAAAAGTACCCAAAATGAAACCTTTTGCGCCGAAGCCCATAGCTCCCAAAATAATGGAGCAATCCAATCGCGGTTTGCGGCATTGCAAAGACAACCTGTCAAGCCACCTTGTGGTAAAATTTCAGCTTCCTATCTCAAACGGTCTAGCCGTGGTGGAGGTTCAAAGTTGAAATTTTGAAAAGTTGGCAAAATTGAAAAAACCCACAGGTCATGACCTGTGGTCAAAAAAAGTCATTTTTGGCCCGAAATTTTTTGTCTCAGATTTTGATTTGAGGTAAGTTTTTAGACTAATTGGACCCCTGCGAGTCCAAAAAAGTTGTTTATTTTCAATTCTGAGCACTTCGGTTTTTTGCGCAAAAGTACCCAAAATGGAACCTTTTGCGCCGAAGCCCATAGCTCCCAAAATAATGGAGCAATCCAATCGCGGTTTGCGGCATTGCAAAGACAACCTGTCAAGCCACCTTGTGGTAAAATTTCAGCTTCCTTTCTCAAACGGTCTAGCCGTGGTGGAGGTTCAAAGTTGAAATTTTGAAAAGTTGGCAAAATTGAAAAAACCCACAGGTCATGACCTGTGGTCAAAAAAAGTCATTTTTGGCCCGAAATTTTTTGTCTCAGATTTTGATTTGAGGTAAGTTTTTAGACTAATTGGACCCCTGCGAGTCCAAAAAAGTTGTTTATTTTCAATTCTGAGCACTTCGGTTTTTTGCGCAAAAGTACCCAAAATGAAACCTTTTGCGCCGAAGCCCATAGCTCCCAAAATAATGGAGCAATCCAATCGCGGTTTGCGGCATTGCAAAGACAACCTGTCAAGCCACCTTGTGGTAAAATTTCAGCTTCCTATCTCAAACGGTCTAGCCGTGGTGGAGGTTCAAAGTTGAAATTTTGAAAAGTTGGCAAAATTGAAAAAACCCACAGGTCATGACCTGTGGTCAAAAAAAGTCATTTTTGGCCCGAAAATTTTTGTCTCAGATTTTGATTTGAGGTAAGTTTTTAGACTAATTGGACCCCTGCGAGTCCAAAAAAGTTGTTTATTTTCAATTCTGAGCACTTCGGTTTTTTGCGCAAAAGTACCCAAAATGGAACCTTTTGCGCCGAAGCCCATAGCTCCCAAAATAATGGAGCAATCCAATCGCGGTTTGCGGCATTGCAAAGACAACCTGTCAAGCCACCTTGTGGTAAAATTTCAGCTTCCTATCTCAAACGGTCTAGCCGTGGTGGAGGTTCAAAGTTGAAATTTTGAAAAGTTGGCAAAATTGAAAAAACCCACAGGTCATGACCTGTGGTCAAAAAAAGTCATTTTTGGCCCGAAATTTTTTGTCTCAGATTTTGATTTGAGGTAAGTTTTTAGACTAATTGGACCCCTGCGAGTCCAAAAAAGTTGTTTATTTTCAATTCTGAGCACTTCGGTTTTTTGCGCAAAAGTACCCAAAATGAAACCTTTTGCGCCGAAGCCCATAGCTCCCAAAATAATGGAGCAATCCAATCGCGGTTTGCGGCATTGCAAAGACAACCTGTCAAGCCACCTTGTGGTAAAATTTCAGCTTCCTATCTCAAACGGTCTAGCCGTGGTGGAGGTTCAAAGTTGAAATTTTAAAAAGTTGGCAAAATTGAAAAAAACCCACAGGTCATGACCTGTGGTCAAAAAAAGTCATTTTTGGCCCGAAAATTTTTGTCTCAGATTTTGATTTGAGGTAAGTTTTTAGACTAATTGGACCCCTGCGAGTCCAAAAAAGTTGTTTATTTTCAATTCTGAGCACTTCGGTTTTTTTGCGCAAAAGTACCCAAAATGGAACCTTTTGCGCCGAAGCCCATAGCTCCCAAAATAATGGAGCAATCCAATCGCGGTTTGCGGCATTGCAAAGACAACCTGTCAAGCCACCTTGTGGTAGAATTTCAGCTTCCTATCTCAAACGGTCTAGCCGTGGTGGAGGTTCAAAGTTGAAATTTTGAAAAGTTGGCAAAATTGAAAAAACCCACAGGTCATGACCTGTGGTCAAAAAAAGTCATTTTTGGCCCGAAAATTTTTGTCTCAGATTTTGATTTGAGGTAAGTTTTTAGACTAATTGGACCCCTGCGAGTCCAAAAAAGTTGTTTATTTTCAATTCTGAGCACTTCGGTTTTTTGCGCAAAAGTACCCAAAATGGAACCTTTTGCGCCGAAGCCCATAGCTCCCAAAATAATGGAGCAATCCAATCGCGGTTTGCGGCATTGCAAAGACAACCTGTCAAGCCACCTTGTGGTAAAATTTCAGCTTCCTATCTCAAACGGTCTAGCCGTGGCTGAGGTTCAAAGTTGAAATTTTGAAAAGTTGGCAAAATTGAAAAAAACCCACAGGTCAAAAAAGTCATTTTTGGTCCGAAAATTCTTGTCTCAGATTTTGATTTGAGGTAAGTTTTTAGACTAATTGGACCCCTGCGAGTCCAAAAAAGTTGTTTATTTTCAATTCTGAGCACTTCGGTTTTTTGCGCAAAAGTACCCAAAATGGAACCTTTTGCGCCGAAGCCCATATCTCTCAAAATAATGGAGCAATCCAATCGCGGTTTGCGGCATTGCAAAGACAACCTGTCAAGCCACCTTGTGGTAAAATTTCAGCTTCCTATCTCAAACGGTCTAGCCGTGGTGGAGGTTCAAAGTTGAAATTTTGAAAAGTTGGCAAAATTGAAAAAACCCACAGGTCATGACCTGTGGTCAAAAAAAGTCATTTTTGGCCCGAAATTTTTTGTCTCAGATTTTGATTTGAGGTAAGTTTTTAGACTAATTGGACCCCTGCGAGTCCAAAAAAGTTGTTTATTTTCAATTCTGAGCACTTCGGTTTTTTGCGCAAAAGTACCCAAAATGGAACCTTTTGCGCCGAAGCCCATAGCTCCCAAAATAATGGAGCAATCCAATCGCGGTTTGCGGCATTGCAAAGACAACCTGTCAAGCCACCTTGTGGTAAAATTTCAGCTTCCTATCTCAAACGGTCTAGCCGTGGTGGAGGTTCAAAGTTGAAATTTTGAAAAGTTGGCAAAATTGAAAAAACCCACAGGTCATGACCTGTGGTCAAAAAAAGTCATTTTTGGCCCGAAATTTTTTGTCTCAGATTTTGATTTGAGGTAAGTTTTTAGACTAATTGGACCCCTGCGAGTCCAAAAAAGTTGTTTATTTTCAATTCTGAGCACTTCGGTTTTTTGCGCAAAAGTACCCAAAATGAAACCTTTTGCGCCGAAGCCCATAGCTCCCAAAATAATGGAGCAATCCAATCGCGGTTTGCGGCATTGCAAAGACAACCTGTCAAGCCACCTTGTGGTAAAATTTCAGCTTCCTATCTCAAACGGTCTAGCCGTGGTGGAGGTTCAAAGTTGAAATTTTAAAAAGTTGGCAAAATTGAAAAAACCCACAGGTCATGACCTGTGGTCAAAAAAAGTCATTTTTGGCCCGAAAATTTTTGTCTCAGATTTTGATTTGAGGTAAGTTTTTAGACTAATTGGACCCCTGCGAGTCCAAAAAAGTTGTTTATTTTCAATTCTGAGCACTTCGGTTTTTTGCGCAAAAGTACCCAAAATGGAACCTTTTGCGCCGAAGCCCATAGCTCCCAAAATAATGGAGCAATCCAATCGCGGTTTGCGGCATTGCAAAGACAACCTGTCAAGCCACCTTGTGGTAGAATTTCAGCTTCCTATCTCAAACGGTCTAGCCGTGGTGGAGGTTCAAAGTTGAAATTTTGAAAAGTTGGCAAAATTGAAAAAACCCACAGGTCATGACCTGTGGTCAAAAAAAGTCATTTTTGGCCCGAAAATTTTTGTCTCAGATTTTGATTTGAGGTAAGTTTTTAGACTAATTGGACCCCTGCGAGTCCAAAAAAGTTGTTTATTTTCAATTCTGAGCACTTCGGTTTTTTGCGCAAAAGTACCCAAAATGGAACCTTTTGCGCCGAAGCCCATAGCTCCCAAAATAATGGAGCAATCCAATCGCGGTTTGCGGCATTGCAAAGACAACCTGTCAAGCCACCTTGTGGTAAAAATTTCAGCTTCCTATCTCAAACGGTCTAGCCGTGGCTGAGGTTCAAAGTTGAAATTTTGAAAAGTTGGCAAAATTGAAAAAAACCCACAGGTCAAAAAAGTCATTTTTGGTCCGAAAATTTTTGTCTCAGATTTTGATTTGAGGTAAGTTTTTAGACTAATTGGACCCCTGCGAGTCCAAAAAAGTTGTTTATTTTCAATTCTGAGCACTTCGGTTTTTTGCGCAAAAGTACCCAAAATGGAACCTTTTGCGCCGAAGCCCATATCTCTCAAAATAATGGAGCAATCCAATCGCGGTTTGCGGCATTGCAAAGACAACCTGTCAAGCCACCTTGTGGTAACATTTCAGCTTCCTATCTCAAACGGTCTAGCCGTGGTGGAGGTTCAAAGTTGAAATTTTGAAAAGTTGGCAAAATTGAAAAAACCCACAGGTCATGACCTGTGGTCAAAAAAAGTCATTTTTGGCCCGAAAATTTTTGTCTCAGATTTTGATTTGAGGTAAGTTTTTAGACTAATTGGACCCCTGCGAGTCCAAAAAAGTTGTTTATTTTCAATTCTGAGCACTTCGGTTTTTTGCGCAAAAGTACCCAAAATGGAACCTTTTGCGCCGAAGCCCATAGCTCCCAAAATAATGGAGCAATCCAATCGCGGTTTGCGGCATTGCAAAGACAACCTGTCAAGCCACCTTGTGGTAAAATTTCAGCTTCCTATCTCAAACGGTCTAGCCGTGGTGGAGGTTCAAAGTTGAAATTTTGAAAAGTTGGCAAAATTGAAAAAACCCACAGGTCATGACCTGTGGTCAAAAAAGTCATTTTTGGCCCGAAAATTTTTGTCTCAGATTTTGATTTGAGGTAAGTTTTTAGACTAATTGGACCCCTGCGAGTCCAAAAAAGTTGTTTATTTTCAATTCTGAGCACTTCGGTTTTTTGCGCAAAAGTACCCAAAATGGAACCTTTTGCGCCGAAGCCCATAGCTCCCAAAATAATGGAGCAATCCAATCGCGGTTTGCGGCATTGCAAAGACAACCTGTCAAGCCACCTTGTGGTAAAATTTCAGCTTCCTATCTCAAACGGTCTAGCCGTGGTGGAGGTTCAAAGTTGAAATTTTGAAAAGTTGGCAAAATTGAAAAAACCCACAGGTCATGACCTGTGGTCAAAAAAGTCATTTTTGGCCCGAAAATTTTTGTCTCAGATTTTGATTTGAGGTAAGTTTTTAGACTAATTGGACCCCTGCGAGTCCAAAAAAGTTGTTTATTTTCAATTCTGAGCACTTCGGTTTTTTGCGCAAAAGTACCCAAAATGGAACCTTTTGCGCCGAAGCCCATAGCTCCCAAAATAATGGAGCAATCCAATCGCGGTTTGCGGCATTGCAAAGACAACCTGTCAAGCCACCTTGTGGTAAAATTTCAGCTTCCTATCTCAAACGGTCTAGCCGTGGTGGAGGTTCAAAGTTGAAATTTTGAAAAGTTGGCAAAATTGAAAAAACCCACAGGTCATGACCTGTGGTCAAAAAAGTCATTTTTGGCCCGAAAATTTTTGTCTCAGATTTTGATTTGAGGTAAGTTTTTAGACTAATTGGACCCCTGCGAGTCCAAAAAAGTTGTTTATTTTCAATTCTGAGCACTTCGGTTTTTTGCGCAAAAGTACCCAAAATGGAACCTTTTGCGCCGAAGCCCATAGCTCCCAAAATAATGGAGCAATCCAATCGCGGTTTGCGGCATTGCAAAGACAACCTGTCAAGCCACCTTGTGGTAAAATTTCAGCTTCCTATCTCAAACGGTCTAGCCGTGGTGGAGGTTCAAAGTTGAAATTTTGAAAAGTTGGCAAAATTGAAAAAACCCACAGGTCATGACCTGTGGTCAAAAAAGTCATTTTTGGCCCGAAAATTTTTGTCTCAGATTTTGATTTGAGGTAAGTTTTTAGACTAATTGGACCCCTGCGAGTCCAAAAAAGTTGTTTATTTTCAATTCTGAGCACTTCGGTTTTTTGCGCAAAAGTACCCAAAATGGAACCTTTTGCGCCGAAGCCCATAGCTCCCAAAATAATGGAGCAATCCAATCGCGGTTTGCGGCATTGCAAAGACAACCTGTCAAGCCACCTTGTGGTAAAATTTCAGCTTCCTATCTCAAACGGTCTAGCCGTGGTGGAGGTTCAAAGTTGAAATTTTGAAAAGTTGGCAAAATTGAAAAAACCCACAGGTCATGACCTGTGGTCAAAAAAGTCATTTTTGGCCCGAAAATTTTTGTCTCAGATTTTGATTTGAGGTAAGTTTTTAGACTAATTGGACCCCTGCGAGTCCAAAAAAGTTGTTTATTTTCAATTCTGAGCACTTCGGTTTTTTGCGCAAAAGTACCCAAAATGGAACCTTTTGCGCCGAAGCCCATAGCTCCCAAAATAATGGAGCAATCCAATCGCGGTTTGCGGCATTGCAAAGACAACCTGTCAAGCCACCTTGTGGTAAAATTTCAGCTTCCTATCTCAAACGGTCTAGCCGTGGTGGAGGTTCAAAGTTGAAATTTTGAAAAGTTGGCAAAATTGAAAAAACCCACAGGTCATGACCTGTGGTCAAAAAAGTCATTTTTGGCCCGAAATTTTTTGTCTCAGATTTTGATTTGAGGTAAGTTTTTAGACTAATTGGACCCCTGCGAGTCCAAAAAAGTTGTTTATTTTCAATTCTGAGCACTTCGGTTTTTTGCGCAAAAGTACCCAAAATGGAACCTTTTGCGCCGAAGCCCATAGCTCCCAAAATAATGGAGCAATCCAATCGCGGTTTGCGGCATTGCAAAGACAACCTGTCAAGCCACCTTGTGGTAAAATTTCAGCTTCCTATCTCAAACGGTCTAGCCGTGGTGGAGGTTCAAAGTTGAAATTTTGAAAAGTTGGCAAAATTGAAAAAACCCACAGGTCATGACCTGTGGTCAAAAAAGTCATTTTTGGCCCGAAAATTTTTGTCTCAGATTTTGATTTGAGGTAAGTTTTTAGACTAATTGGACCCCTGCGAGTCCAAAAAAGTTGTTTATTTTCAATTCTGAGCACTTCGGTTTTTTGCGCAAAAGTACCCAAAATGGAACCTTTTGCGCCGAAGCCCATAGCTCCCAAAATAATGGAGCAATCCAATCGCGGTTTGCGGCATTGCAAAGACAACCTGTCAAGCCACCTTGTGGTAAAATTTCAGCTTCCTATCTCAAACGGTCTAGCCGTGGTGGAGGTTCAAAGTTGAAATTTTGAAAAGTTGGCAAAATTGAAAAAACCCACAGGTCATGACCTGTGGTCAAAAAAAGTCATTTTTGGCCCGAAAATTTTTGTCTCAGATTTTGATTTGAGGTAAGTTTTTAGACTAATTGGACCCCTGCGAGTCCAAAAAAGTTGTTTATTTTCAATTCTGAGCACTTCGGTTTTTTGCGCAAAAGTACCCAAAATGGAACCTTTTGCGCCGAAGCCCATAGCTCCCAAAATAATGGAGCAATCCAATCGCGGTTTGCGGCATTGCAAAGACAACCTGTCAAGCCACCTTGTGGTAAAATTTCAGCTTCCTATCTCAAACGGTCTAGCCGTGGTGGAGGTTCAAAGTTGAAATTTTGAAAAGTTGGCAAAATTGAAAAAACCCACAGGTCATGACCTGTGGTCAAAAAAGTCATTTTTGGCCCGAAAATTTTTGTCTCAGATTTTGATTTGAGGTAAGTTTTTAGACTAATTGGACCCCTGCGAGTCCAAAAAAGTTGTTTATTTTCAATTCTGAGCACTTCGGTTTTTTGCGCAAAAGTACCCAAAATGGAACCTTTTGCGCCGAAGCCCATAGCTCCCAAAATAATGGAGCAATCCAATCGCGGTTTGCGGCATTGCAAAGACAACCTGTCAAGCCACCTTGTGGTAAAATTTCAGCTTCCTATCTCAAACGGTCTAGCCGTGGTGGAGGTTCAAAGTTGAAATTTTGAAAAGTTGGCAAAATTGAAAAAACCCACAGGTCATGACCTGTGGTCAAAAAAGTCATTTTTGGCCCGAAAATTTTTGTCTCAGATTTTGATTTGAGGTAAGTTTTTAGACTAATTGGACCCCTGCGAGTCCAAAAAAGTTGTTTATTTTCAATTCTGAGCACTTCGGTTTTTTGCGCAAAAGTACCCAAAATGGAACCTTTTGCGCCGAAGCCCATAGCTCCCAAAATAATGGAGCAATCCAATCGCGGTTTGCGGCATTGCAAAGACAACCTGTCAAGCCACCTTGTGGTAAAATTTCAGCTTCCTATCTCAAACGGTCTAGCCGTGGTGGAGGTTCAAAGTTGAAATTTTGAAAAGTTGGCAAAATTGAAAAAAACCCACAGGTCATGACCTGTGGTCAAAAAAGTCATTTTTGGCCCGAAAATTTTTGTCTCAGATTTTGATTTGAGGTAAGTTTTTAGACTAATTGGACCCCTGCGAGTCCAAAAAAGTTGTTTATTTTCAATTCTGAGCACTTCGGTTTTTTGCGCAAAAGTACCCAAAATGGAACCTTTTGCGCCGAAGCCCATAGCTCCCAAAATAATGGAGCAATCCAATCGCGGTTTGCGGCATTGCAAAGACAACCTGTCAAGCCACCTTGTGGTACAATTTCAGCTTCCTATCTCAAACGGTCTAGCCGTGGTGGAGGTTCAAAGTTGAAATTTTGAAAAGTTGGCAAAATTGAAAAAACCCACAGGTCATGACCTGTGGTCAAAAAAGTCATTTTTGGCCCGAAAATTTTTGTCTCAGATTTTGATTTGAGGTAAGTTTTTAGACTAATTGGACCCCTGCGAGTCCAAAAAAGTTGTTTATTTTCAATTCTGAGCACTTCGGTTTTTTGCGCAAAAGTACCCAAAATGGAACCTTTTGCGCCGAAGCCCATAGCTCCCAAAATAATGGAGCAATCCAATCGCGGTTTGCGGCATTGCAAAGACAACCTGTCAAGCCACCTTGTGGTAAAATTTCAGCTTCCTATCTCAAACGGTCTAGCCGTGGTGGAGGTTCAAAGTTGAAATTTTGAAAAGTTGGCAAAATTGAAAAAACCCACAGGTCATGACCTGTGGTCAAAAAAGTCATTTTTGGCCCGAAAATTTTTGTCTCAGATTTTGATTTGAGGTAAGTTTTTAGACTAATTGGACCCCTGCGAGTCCAAAAAAGTTGTTTATTTTCAATTCTGAGCACTTCGGTTTTTTGCGCAAAAGTACCCAAAATGGAACCTTTTGCGCCGAAGCCCATAGCTCCCAAAATAATGGAGCAATCCAATCGCGGTTTGCGGCATTGCAAAGACAACCTGTCAAGCCACCTTGTGGTAAAATTTCAGCTTCCTATCTCAAACGGTCTAGCCGTGGTGGAGGTTCAAAGTTGAAATTTTGAAAAGTTGGCAAAATTGAAAAAACCCACAGGTCATGACCTGTGGTCAAAAAAGTCATTTTTGGCCCGAAAATTTTTGTCTCAGATTTTGATTTGAGGTAAGTTTTTAGACTAATTGGACCCCTGCGAGTCCAAAAAAGTTGTTTATTTTCAATTCTGAGCACTTCGGTTTTTTGCGCAAAAGTACCCAAAATGGAACCTTTTGCGCCGAAGCCCATAGCTCCCAAAATAATGGAGCAATCCAATCGCGGTTTGCGGCATTGCAAAGACAACCTGTCAAGCCACCTTGTGGTAAAATTTCAGCTTCCTATCTCAAACGGTCTAGCCGTGGTGGAGGTTCAAAGTTGAAATTTTGAAAAGTTGGCAAAATTGAAAAAACCCACAGGTCATGACCTGTGGTCAAAAAAGTCATTTTTGGCCCGAAAATTTTTGTCTCAGATTTTGATTTGAGGTAAGTTTTTAGACTAATTGGACCCCTGCGAGTCCAAAAAAGTTGTTTATTTTCAATTCTGAGCACTTCGGTTTTTTGCGCAAAAGTACCCAAAATGGAACCTTTTGCGCCGAAGCCCATAGCTCCCAAAATAATGGAGCAATCCAATCGCGGTTTGCGGCATTGCAAAGACAACCTGTCAAGCCACCTTGTGGTAAAATTTCAGCTTCCTATCTCAAACGGTCTAGCCGTGGTGGAGGTTCAAAGTTGAAATTTTGAAAAGTTGGCAAAATTGAAAAAACCCACAGGTCATGACCTGTGGTCAAAAAAGTCATTTTTGGCCCGAAAATATTTGTCTCAGATTTTGATTTGAGGTAAGTTTTTAGACTAATTGGACCCCTGCGAGTCCAAAAAAGTTGTTTATTTTCAATTCTGAGCACTTCGGTTTTTTGCGCAAAAGTACCCAAAATGGAACCTTTTGCGCCGAAGCCCATAGCTCCCAAAATAATGGAGCAATCCAATCGCGGTTTGCGGCATTGCAAAGACAACCTGTCAAGCCACCTTGTGGTAAAATTTCAGCTTCCTATCTCAAACGGTCTAGCCGTGGTGGAGGTTCAAAGTTGAAATTTTGAAAAGTTGGCAAAATTGAAAAAACCCACAGGTCATGACCTGTGGTCAAAAAAGTCATTTTTGGCCCGAAAATTTTTTGTCTCAGATTTTGATTTGAGGTAAGTTTTTAGACTAATTGGACCCCTGCGAGTCCAAAAAAGTTGTTTATTTTCAATTCTGAGCACTTCGGTTTTTTGCGCAAAAGTACCCAAAATGGAACCTTTTGCGCCGAAGCCCATAGCTCCCAAAATAATGGAGCAATCCAATCGCGGTTTGCGGCATTGCAAAGACAACCTGTCAAGCCACCTTGTGGTAAAATTTCAGCTTCCTATCTCAAACGGTCTAGCCGTGGTGGAGGTTCAAAGTTGAAATTTTGAAAAGTTGGCAAAATTGAAAAAACCCACAGGTCATGACCTGTGGTCAAAAAAGTCATTTTTGGGCCCGAAAATTTTTGTCTCAGATTTTGATTTGAGGTAAGTTTTTAGACTAATTGGACCCCTGCGAGTCCAAAAAAGTTGTTTATTTTCAATTCTGAGCACTTCGGTTTTTTGCGCAAAAGTACCCAAAATGGAACCTTTTGCGCCGAAGCCCATAGCTCCCAAAATAATGGAGCAATCCAATCGCGGTTTGCGGCATTGCAAAGACAACCTGTCAAGCCACCTTGTGGTAAAATTTCAGCTTCCTATCTCAAACGGTCTAGCCGTGGTGGAGGTTCAAAGTTGAAATTTTGAAAAGTTGGCAAAATTGAAAAAACCCACAGGTCATGACCTGTGGTCAAAAAAGTCATTTTTGGCCCGAAAATTTTTGTCTCAGATTTTGATTTGAGGTAAGTTTTTAGACTAATTGGACCCCTGCGAGTCCAAAAAAGTTGTTTATTTCAATTCTGAGCACTTCGGTTTTTTGCGCAAAAGTACCCAAAATGGAACCTTTTGCGCCGAAGCCCATAGCTCCCAAAATAATGGAGCAATCCAATCGCGGTTTGCGGCATTGCAAAGACAACCTGTCAAGCCACCTTGTGGTAAAATTTCAGCTTCCTATCTCAAACGGTCTAGCCGTGGTGGAGGTTCAAAGTTGAAATTTTGAAAAGTTGGCAAAATTGAAAAAACCCACAGGTCATGACCTGTGGTCAAAAAAGTCATTTTTGGCCCGAAAATTTTTGTCTCAGATTTTTGATTTGAGGTAAGTTTTTAGACTAATTGGACCCCTGCGAGTCCAAAAAAGTTGTTTATTTTCAATTCTGAGCACTTCGGTTTTTTGCGCAAAAGTACCCAAAATGGAACCTTTTGCGCCGAAGCCCATAGCTCCCAAAATAATGGAGCAATCCAATCGCGGTTTGCGGCATTGCAAAGACAACCTGTCAAGCCACCTTGTGGTAAAATTTCAGCTTCCTATCTCAAACGGTCTAGCCGTGGTGGAGGTTCAAAGTTGAAATTTTGAAAAGTTGGCAAAATTGAAAAAACCCACAGGTCATGACCTGTGGTCAAAAAAGTCATTTTTGGCCCGAAAATTTTTGTCTCAGATTTTGATTTGAGGTAAGTTTTTAGACTAATTGGACCCCTGCGAGTCCAAAAAAGTTGTTTATTTTCAATTCTGAGCACTTCGGTTTTTTGCGCAAAAGTACCCAAAATGGAACCTTTTGCGCCGAAGCCCATAGCTCCCAAAATAATGGAGCAATCCAATCGCGGTTTGCGGCATTGCAAAGACAACCTGTCAAGCCACCTTGTGGTAAAATTTCAGCTTCCTATCTCAAACGGTCTAGCCGTGGTGGAGGTTCAAAGTTGAAATTTTGAAAAGTTGGCAAAATTGAAAAAACCCACAGGTCATGACCTGTGGTCAAAAAAGTCATTTTTGGCCCGAAAATTTTTGTCTCAGATTTTGATTTGAGGTAAGTTTTTAGACTAATTGGACCCCTGCGAGTCCAAAAAAGTTGTTTATTTTCAATTCTGAGCACTTCGGTTTTTTGCGCAAAAGTACCCAAAATGGAACCTTTTGCGCCGAAGCCCATAGCTCCCAAAATAATAGAGCAATCCAATCGCGGTTTGCGGCATTGCAAAGACAACCTGTCAAGCCACCTTGTGGTAAAATTGCAGCTTCCTATCTCAAACGGTCTAGCCGTGGTGGAGGTTCAAAGTTGAAATTTTGAAAAGTTGGCAAAATTGAAAAAACCCACAGGTCATGACCTGTGGTCAAAAAAAGTCATTTTTGGCCCGAAAATTTTTGTCTCAGATTTTGATTTGAGGTAAGTTTTTAGACTAATTGGACCCCTGCGAGTCCAAAAAAGTTGTTTATTTTCAATTCTGAGCACTTCGGTTTTTTGCGCAAAAGTACCCAAAATGGAACCTTTTGCGCCGAAGCCCATAGCTCCCAAAATAATGGAGCAATCCAATCGCGGTTTGCGGCATTGCAAAGACAACCTGTCAAGCCACCTTGTGGTAAAATTTCAGCTTCCTATCTCAAACGGTCTAGCCGTGGTGGAGGTTCAAAGTTGAAATTTTGAAAAGTTGGCAAAATTGAAAAAAACCCACAGGTCATGACCTGTGGTCAAAAAAGTCATTTTTGGCCCGAAAATTTTTGTCTCAGATTTTGATTTGAGGTAAGTTTTTAGACTAATTGGACCCCTGCGAGTCCAAAAAAGTTGTTTATTTTCAATTCTGAGCACTTCGGTTTTTTGCGCAAAAGTACCCAAAATGGAACCTTTTGCGCCGAAGCCCATAGCTCCCAAAATAATGGAGCAATCCAATCGCGGTTTGCGGCATTGCAAAGACAACCTGTCAAGCCACCTTGTGGTAAAATTTCAGCTTCCTATCTCAAACGGTCTAGCCGTGGTGGAGGTTCAAAGTTGAAATTTGAAAAGTTGGCAAAATTGAAAAAACCCACAGGTCATGACCTGTGGTCAAAAAAGTCATTTTTGGCCCGAAAATTTTTGTCTCAGATTTTGATTTGAGGTAAGTTTTTAGACTAATTGGACCCCTGCGAGTCCAAAAAAGTTGTTTATTTTCAATTCTGAGCACTTCGGTTTTTTGCGCAAAAGTACCCAAAATGGAACCTTTTGCGCCGAAGCCCATAGCTCCCAAAATAATGGAGCAATCCAATCGCGGTTTGCGGCATTGCAAAGACAACCTGTCAAGCCACCTTGTGGTAAAATTTCAGCTTCCTATCTCAAACGGTCTAGCCGTGGTGGAGGTTCAAAGTTGAAATTTTGAAAAGTTGGCAAAATTGAAAAAACCCACAGGGACCTGTGGTCAAAAAAGTCATTTTTGGCCCGAAAATTTTTGTCTCAGATTTTGATTTGAGGTAAGTTTTTAGACTAATTGGACCCCCTGCGAGTCCAAAAAAGTTGTTTATTTTCAATTCTGAGCACTCGGTTTTTTGCGCAAAAGTACCCAAAATGGAACCTTTTGCGCCGAAGCCCATAGCTCCCAAAATAATGGAGCAATCCAATCGCGGTTTGCGGCATTGCAAAGACAACCTGTCAAGCCACCTTGTGGTAAAATTTCAGCTTCCTATCTCAAACGGTCTAGCCGTGGTGGAGGTTCAAAGTTGAAATTTTGAAAAGTTGGCAAAATTGAAAAAACCCACAGGTCATGACCTGTGGTCAAAAAAGTCATTTTTGGCCCGAAAATTTTTGTCTCAGATTTTGATTTGAGGTAAGTTTTTAGACTAATTGGACCCCTGCGAGTCCAAAAAAGTTGTTTATTTTCAATTCTGAGCACTTCGGTTTTTTGCGCAAAAGTACCCAAAATGGAACCTTTTGCGCCGAAGCCCATAGCTCCCAAAATAATGGAGCAATCCAATCGCGGTTTGCGGCATTGCAAAGACAACCTGTCAAGCCACCTTGTGGTAAAATTTCAGCTTCCTATCTCAAACGGTCTAGCCGTGGTGGAGGTTCAAAGTTGAAATTTTGAAAAGTTGGCAAAATTGAAAAAACCCACAGGTCATGACCTGTGGGTCAAAAAAGTCATTTTTGGCCCGAAAATTTTTGTCTCAGATTTTGATTTGAGGTAAGTTTTTAGACTAATTGGACCCCTGCGAGTCCAAAAAAGTTGTTTATTTTCAATTCTGAGCACTTCGGTTTTTTTGCGCAAAAGTACCCAAAATGGAACCTTTTGCGCCGAAGCCCATAGCTCCCAAAATAATGGAGCAATCCAATCGCGGTTTGCGGCATTGCAAAGACAACCTGTCAAGCCACCTTGTGGTAAAATTTCAGCTTCCTATCTCAAACGGTCTAGCCGTGGTGGAGGTTCAAAGTTGAAATTTTGAAAAGTTGGCAAAATTGAAAAAACCCACAGGTCATGACCTGTGGTCAAAAAAGTCATTTTTGGCCCGAAAATTTTTGTCTCAGATTTTGATTTGAGGTAAGTTTTTAGACTAATTGGACCCCTGCGAGTCCAAAAAAGTTGTTTATTTTCAATTCTGAGCACTTCGGTTTTTTGCGCAAAAGTACCCAAAATGGAACCTTTTGCGCCGAAGCCCATAGCTCCCAAAATAATGGAGCAATCCAATCGCGGTTTGCGGCATTGCAAAGACAACCTGTCAAGCCACCTTGTGGTAAAATTTCAGCTTCCTATCTCAAACGGTCTAGCCGTGGTGGAGGTTCAAAGTTGAAATTTTGAAAAGTTGGCAAAATTGAAAAAACCCACAGGTCATGACCTGTGGTCAAAAAAGTCATTTTTGGCCCGAAAATTTTTGTCTCAGATTTTGATTTGAGGTAAGTTTTTAGACTAATTGGACCCCTGCGAGTCCAAAAAAGTTGTTTATTTTCAATTCTGAGCACTTCGGTTTTTTGCGCAAAAGTACCCAAAATGGAACCTTTTGCGCCGAAGCCCATAGCTCCCAAAATAATGGAGCAATCCAATCGCGGTTTGCGGCATTGCAAAGACAACCTGTCAAGCCACCTTGTGGTAAAATTTCAGCTTCCTATCTCAAACGGTCTAGCCGTGGTGGAGGTTCAAAGTTGAAATTTTGAAAAGTTGGCAAAATTGAAAAAACCCACAGGTCATGACCTGTGGTCAAAAAAGTCATTTTTGGCCCGAAAATTTTTGTCTCAGATTTTGATTTGAGGTAAGTTTTTAGACTAATTGGACCCCTGCGAGTCCAAAAAAGTTGTTTATTTTCAATTCTGAGCACTTCGGTTTTTTGCGCAAAAGTACCCAAAATGGAACCTTTTGCGCCGAAGCCCATAGCTCCCAAAATAATGGAGCAATCCAATCGCGGTTTGCGGCATTGCAAAGACAACCTGTCAAGCCACCTTGTGGTAAAATTTCAGCTTCCTATCTCAAACGGTCTAGCCGTGGTGGAGGTTCAAAGTTGAAATTTTGAAAAGTTGGCAAAATTGAAAAAACCCACAGGTCATGACCTGTGGTCAAAAAAGTCATTTTTGGCCCGAAATTTTTTGTCTCAGATTTTGATTTGAGGTAAGTTTTTAGACTAATTGGACCCCTGCGAGTCCAAAAAAGTTGTTTATTTTCAATTCTGAGCACTTCGGTTTTTTGCGCAAAAGTACCCAAAATGGAACCTTTTGCGCCGAAGCCCATAGCTCCCAAAATAATGGAGCAATCCAATCGCGGTTTGCGGCATTGCAAAGACAACCTGTCAAGCCACCTTGTGGTAAAATTTCAGCTTCCTATCTCAAACGGTCTAGCCGTGGTGGAGGTTCAAAGTTGAAATTTTGAAAAGTTGGCAAAATTGAAAAAACCCACAGGTCATGACCTGTGGTCAAAAAAGTCATTTTTGGCCCGAAAATTTTTGTCTCAGATTTTGATTTGAGGTAAGTTTTTAGACTAATTGGACCCCTGCGAGTCCAAAAAAGTTGTTTATTTTCAATTCTGAGCACTTCGGTTTTTTGCGCAAAAGTACCCAAAATGGAACCTTTTGCGCCGAAGCCCATAGCTCCCAAAATAATGGAGCAATCCAATCGCGGTTTGCGGCATTGCAAAGACAACCTGTCAAGCCACCTTGTGGTAAAATTTCAGCTTCCTATCTCAAACGGTCTAGCCGTGGTGGAGGTTCAAAGTTGAAATTTTGAAAAGTTGGCAAAATTGAAAAAAACCCACAGGTCATGACCTGTGGTCAAAAAAGTCATTTTTGGCCCGAAAATTTTTGTCTCAGATTTTGATTTGAGGTAAGTTTTTAGACTAATTGGACCCCTGCGAGTCCAAAAAAGTTGTTTATTTTCAATTCTGAGCACTTCGGTTTTTTTGCGCAAAAGTACCCAAAATGGAACCTTTTGCGCCGAAGCCCATAGCTCCCAAAATAATGGAGCAATCCAATCGCGGTTTGCGGCATTGCAAAGACAACCTGTCAAGCCACCTTGTGGTAAAATTTCAGCTTCCTATCTCAAACGGTCTAGCCGTGGTGGAGGTTCAAAGTTGAAATTTTGAAAAGTTGGCAAAATTGAAAAAACCCACAGGTCATGACCTGTGGTCAAAAAAGTCATTTTTGGCCCGAAAATTTTTGTCTCAGATTTTGATTTGAGGTAAGTTTTTAGACTAATTGGACCCCTGCGAGTCCAAAAAAGTTGTTTATTTTCAATTCTGAGCACTTCGGTTTTTTGCGCAAAAGTACCCAAAATGGAACCTTTTGCGCCGAAGCCCATAGCTCCCAAAATAATGGAGCAATCCAATCGCGGTTTGCGGCATTGCAAAGACAACCTGTCAAGCCACCTTGTGGTAAAATTTCAGCTTCCTATCTCAAACGGTCTAGCCGTGGTGGAGGTTCAAAGTTGAAATTTTGAAAAGTTGGCAAAATTGAAAAAACCCACAGGTCATGACCTGTGGTCAAAAAAGTCATTTTTGGCCCGAAAATTTTTGTCTCAGATTTTGATTTGAGGTAAGTTTTTAGACTAATTGGACCCCTGCGAGTCCAAAAAAGTTGTTTATTTTCAATTCTGAGCACTTCGGTTTTTTGCGCAAAAGTACCCAAAATGGAACCTTTTGCGCCGAAGCCCATAGCTCCCAAAATAATGGAGCAATCCAATCGCGGTTTGCGGCATTGCAAAGACAACCTGTCAAGCCACCTTGTGGTAAAATTTCAGCTTCCTATCTCAAACGGTCTAGCCGTGGTGGAGGTTCAAAGTTGAAATTTTGAAAAGTTGGCAAAATTGAAAAAACCCACAGGTCATGACCTGTGGTCAAAAAAGTCATTTTTGGCCCGAAAATTTTTGTCTCAGATTTTGATTTGAGGTAAGTTTTTAGACTAATTGGACCCCTGCGAGTCCAAAAAAGTTGTTTATTTTCAATTCTGAGCACTTCGGTTTTTTGCGCAAAAGTACCCAAAATGGAACCTTTTGCGCCGAAGCCCATAGCTCCCAAAATAATGGAGCAATCCAATCGCGGTTTGCGGCATTGCAAAGACAACCTGTCAAGCCACCTTGTGGTAAAATTTCAGCTTCCTATCTCAAACGGTCTAGCCGTGGTGGAGGTTCAAAGTTGAAATTTTGAAAAGTTGGCAAAATTGAAAAAACCCACAGGTCATGACCTGTGGTCAAAAAAGTCATTTTTGGCCCGAAATTTTTTGTCTCAGATTTTGATTTGAGGTAAGTTTTTAGACTAATTGGACCCCTGCGAGTCCAAAAAAGTTGTTTATTTTCAATTCTGAGCACTTCGGTTTTTTGCGCAAAAGTACCCAAAATGGAACCTTTTGCGCCGAAGCCCATAGCTCCCAAAATAATGGAGCAATCCAATCGCGGTTTGCGGCATTGCAAAGACAACCTGTCAAGCCACCTTGTGGTAAAATTTCAGCTTCCTATCTCAAACGGTCTAGCCGTGGTGGAGGTTCAAAGTTGAAATTTTGAAAAGTTGGCAAAATTGAAAAAACCCACAGGTCATGACCTGTGGTCAAAAAAGTCATTTTTGGCCCGAAAATTTTTGTCTCAGATTTTGATTTGAGGTAAGTTTTTAGACTAATTGGACCCCTGCGAGTCCAAAAAAGTTGTTTATTTTCAATTCTGAGCACTTCGGTTTTTTGCGCAAAAGTACCCAAAATGGAACCTTTTGCGCCGAAGCCCATAGCTCCCAAAATAATGGAGCAATCCAATCGCGGTTTGCGGCATTGCAAAGACAACCTGTCAAGCCACCTTGTGGTAAAATTTCAGCTTCCTATCTCAAACGGTCTAGCCGTGGTGGAGGTTCAAAGTTGAAATTTTGAAAAGTTGGCAAAATTGAAAAAACCCACAGGTCATGACCTGTGGTCAAAAAAGTCATTTTGGCCCGAAAATTTTTGTCTCAGATTTTGATTTGAGGTAAGTTTTTAGACTAATTGGACCCCTGCGAGTCCAAAAAAGTTGTTTATTTTCAATTCTGAGCACTTCGGTTTTTTGCGCAAAAGTACCCAAAATGGAACCTTTTGCGCCGAAGCCCATAGCTCCCAAAATAATGGAGCAATCCAATCGCGGTTTGCGGCATTGCAAAGACAACCTGTCAAGCCACCTTGTGGTAAAATTTCAGCTTCCTATCTCAAACGGTCTAGCCGTGGTGGAGGTTCAAAGTTGAAATTTTGAAAAGTTGGCAAAATTGAAAAAACCCACAGGTCATGACCTGTGGTCAAAAAAGTCATTTTTGGCCCGAAAATTTTTGTCTCAGATTTTGATTTGAGGTAAGTTTTTAGACTAATTGGACCCCTGCGAGTCCAAAAAAGTTGTTTATTTTCAATTCTGAGCACTTCGGTTTTTTGCGCAAAAGTACCCAAAATGGAACCTTTTGCGCCGAAGCCCATAGCTCCCAAAATAATGGAGCAATCCAATCGCGGTTTGCGGCATTGCAAAGACAACCTGTCAAGCCACCTTGTGGTAAAATTTCAGCTTCCTATCTCAAACGGTCTAGCCGTGGTGGAGGTTCAAAGTTGAAATTTTGAAAAGTTGGCAAAATTGAAAAAACCCACAGGTCATGACCTGTGGTCAAAAAAGTCATTTTTGGCCCGAAAATTTTTGTCTCAGATTTTGATTTGAGGTAAGTTTTTAGACTAATTGGACCCCTGCGAGTCCAAAAAAGTTGTTTATTTTCAATTCTGAGCACTTCGGTTTTTTGCGCAAAAGTACCCAAAATGGAACCTTTTGCGCCGAAGCCCATAGCTCCCAAAATAATGGAGCAATCCAATCGCGGTTTGCGGCATTGCAAAGACAACCTGTCAAGCCACCTTGTGGTAAAATTTCAGCTTCCTATCTCAAACGGTCTAGCCGTGGTGGAGGTTCAAAGTTGAAATTTTGAAAAGTTGGCAAAATTGAAAAAACCCACAGGTCATGACCTGTGGTCAAAAAAGTCATTTTTGGCCCGAAAATTTTTGTCTCAGATTTTGATTTGAGGTAAGTTTTTAGACTAATTGGACCCCTGCGAGTCCAAAAAAGTTGTTTATTTTCAATTCTGAGCACTTCGGTTTTTTGCGCAAAAGTACCCAAAATGGAACCTTTTGCGCCGAAGCCCATAGCTCCCAAAATAATGGAGCAATCCAATCGCGGTTTGCGGCATTGCAAAGACAACCTGTCAAGCCACCTTGTGGTAAAATTTCAGCTTCCTATCTCAAACGGTCTAGCCGTGGTGGAGGTTCAAAGTTGAAATTTTGAAAAGTTGGCAAAATTGAAAAAACCCACAGGTCATGACCTGTGGTCAAAAAAGTCATTTTTGGCCCGAAAATTTTTGTCTCAGATTTTGATTTGAGGTAAGTTTTTTAGACTAATTGGACCCCTGCGAGTCCAAAAAAGTTGTTTATTTTCAATTCTGAGCACTTCGGTTTTTTTGCGCAAAAGTACCCAAAATGGAACCTTTTGCGCCGAAGCCCATAGCTCCCAAAATAATGGAGCAATCCAATCGCGGTTTGCGGCATTGCAAAGACAACCTGTCAAGCCACCTTGTGGTAAAATTTCAGCTTCCTATCTCAAACGGTCTAGCCGTGGTGGAGGTTCAAAGTTGAAATTTTGAAAAGTTGGCAAAATTGAAAAAACCCACAGGTCATGACCTGTGGTCAAAAAAGTCATTTTTGGCCCGAAAATTTTTGTCTCAGATTTTGATTTGAGGTAAGTTTTTAGACTAATTGGACCCCTGCGAGTCCAAAAAAGTTGTTTATTTTCAATTCTGAGCACTTCGGTTTTTTGCGCAAAAGTACCCAAAATGGAACCTTTTGCGCCGAAGCCCATAGCTCCCAAAATAATGGAGCAATCCAATCGCGGTTTGCGGCATTGCAAAGACAACCTGTCAAGCCACCTTGTGGTAAAATTTCAGCTTCCTATCTCAAACGGTCTAGCCGTGGTGGAGGTTCAAAGTTGAAATTTTGAAAAGTTGGCAAAATTGAAAAAACCCACAGGTCATGACCTGTGGTCAAAAAAGTCATTTTTGGCCCGAAAATTTTTGTCTCAGATTTTGATTTGAGGTAAGTTTTTAGACTAATTGGACCCCTGCGAGTCCAAAAAAGTTGTTTATTTTCAATTCTGAGCACTTCGGTTTTTTGCGCAAAAGTACCCAAAATGGAACCTTTTGCGCCGAAGCCCATAGCTCCCAAAATAATGGAGCAATCCAATCGCGGTTTGCGGCATTGCAAAGACAACCTGTCAAGCCACCTTGTGGTAAAATTTCAGCTTCCTATCTCAAACGGTCTAGCCGTGGTGGAGGTTCAAAGTTGAAATTTTGAAAAGTTGGCAAAATTGAAAAAACCCACAGGTCATGACCTGTGGTCAAAAAAGTCATTTTTGGCCCGAAAATTTTTTGTCTCAGATTTTGATTTGAGGTAAGTTTTTAGACTAATTGGACCCCTGCGAGTCCAAAAAAGTTGTTTATTTTCAATTCTGAGCACTTCGGTTTTTTGCGCAAAAGTACCCAAAATGGAACCTTTTGCGCCGAAGCCCATAGCTCCCAAAATAATGGAGCAATCCAATCGCGGTTTGCGGCATTGCAAAGACAAACCTGTCAAGCCACCTTGTGGTAAAATTTCAGCTTCCTATCTCAAACGGTCTAGCCGTGGTGGAGGTTCAAAGTTGAAATTTTGAAAGTTGGCAAAATTGAAAAAACCCACAGGTCATGACCTGTGGTCAAAAAAGTCATTTTTGGCCCGAAAATTTTTGTCTCAGATTTTGATTTGAGGTAAGTTTTTAGACTAATTGGACCCCTGCGAGTCCAAAAAAGTTGTTTATTTTCAATTCTGAGCACTTCGGTTTTTTGCGCAAAAGTACCCAAAATGGAACCTTTTGCGCCGAAGCCCATAGCTCCCAAAATAATGGAGCAATCCAATCGCGGTTTGCGGCATTGCAAAGACAACCTGTCAAGCCACCTTGTGGTAAAATTTCAGCTTCCTATCTCAAACGGTCTAGCCGTGGTGGAGGTTCAAAGTTGAAATTTTGAAAAGTTGGCAAAATTGAAAAAACCCACAGGTCATGACCTGTGGTCAAAAAAGTCATTTTTGGCCCGAAAATTTTTGTCTCAGATTTTGATTTGAGGTAAGTTTTTAGACTAATTGGACCCCTGCGAGTCCAAAAAAGTTGTTTATTTTCAATTCTGAGCACTTCGGTTTTTTGCGCAAAAGTACCCAAAATGGAACCTTTTGCGCCGAAGCCCATAGCTCCCAAAATAATGGAGCAATCCAATCGCGGTTTGCGGCATTGCAAAGACAACCTGTCAAGCCACCTTGTGGTAAAATTTCAGCTTCCTATCTCAAACGGTCTAGCCGTGGTGGAGGTTCAAAGTTGAAATTTTGAAAAGTTGGCAAAATTGAAAAAACCCACAGGTCATGACCTGTGGTCAAAAAAGTCATTTTTGGCCCGAAAATTTTTGTCTCAGATTTTGATTTGAGGTAAGTTTTTAGACTAATTGGACCCCTGCGAGTCCAAAAAAGTTGTTTATTTTCAATTCTGAGCACTTCGGTTTTTTGCGCAAAAGTACCCAAAATGGAACCTTTTGCGCCGAAGCCCATAGCTCCCAAAATAATGGAGCAATCCAATCGCGGTTTGCGGCATTGCAAAGACAACCTGTCAAGCCACCTTGTGGTAAAATTTCAGCTTCCTATCTCAAACGGTCTAGCCGTGGTGGAGGTTCAAAGTTGAAATTTTGAAAAGTTGGCAAAATTGAAAAAACCCACAGGTCATGACCTGTGGTCAAAAAAGTCATTTTTGGCCCGAAAATTTTTGTCTCAGATTTTGATTTGAGGTAAGTTTTTAGACTAATTGGACCCCTGCGAGTCCAAAAAAGTTGTTTATTTTCAATTCTGAGCACTTCGGTTTTTTGCGCAAAAGTACCCAAAAATGGAACCTTTTGCGCCGAAGCCCATTGCTCCCAAAATAATGGAGCAATCCAATCGCGGTTTGCGGCATTGCAAAGACAACCTGTCAAGCCACCTTGTGGTAAAATTTCAGCTTCCTATCTCAAACGGTCTAGCCGTGGTGGAGGTTCAAAGTTGAAATTTTGAAAAGTTGGCAAAATTGAAAAAACCCACAGGTCATGACCTGTGGTCAAAAAAGTCATTTTTGGCCCGAAAATTTTTGTCTCAGATTTTGATTTGAGGTAAGTTTTTAGACTAATTGGACCCCTGCGAGTCCAAAAAAGTTGTTTATTTTCAATTCTGAGCACTTCGGTTTTTTGCGCAAAAGTACCCAAAATGGAACCTTTTGCGCCGAAGCCCATAGCTCCCAAAATAATGGAGCAATCCAATCGCGGTTTGCGGCATTGCAAAGACAACCTGTCAAGCCACCTTGTGGTAAAATTTCAGCTTCCTATCTCAAACGGTCTAGCCGTGGTGGAGGTTCAAAGTTGAAATTTTGAAAAGTTGGCAAAATTGAAAAAACCCACAGGTCATGACCTGTGGTCAAAAAAGTCATTTTTGGCCCGAAAATTTTTGTCTCAGATTTTGATTTGAGGTAAGTTTTTAGACTAATTGGACCCCTGCGAGTCCAAAAAAGTTGTTTATTTTCAATTCTGAGCACTTCGGTTTTTTGCGCAAAAGTACCCAAAATGGAACCTTTTGCGCCGAAGCCCATAGCTCCCAAAATAATGGAGCAATCCAATCGCGGTTTGCGGCATTGCAAAGACAACCTGTCAAGCCACCTTGTGGTAAAATTTCAGCTTCCTATCTCAAACGGTCTAGCCGTGGTGGAGGTTCAAAGTTGAAATTTTGAAAAGTTGGCAAAATTGAAAAAACCCACAGGTCATGACCTGTGGTCAAAAAAGTCATTTTTGGCCCGAAAATTTTTGTCTCAGATTTTGATTTGAGGTAAGTTTTTAGACTAATTGGACCCCTGCGAGTCCAAAAAAGTTGTTTATTTTCAATTCTGAGCACTTCGGTTTTTTTGCGCAAAAGTACCCAAAATGGAACCTTTTGCGCCGAAGCCCATAGCTCCCAAAATAATGGAGCAATCCAATCGCGGTTTGCGGCATTGCAAAGACAACCTGTCAAGCCACCTTGTGGTAAAAATTTCAGCTTCCTATCTCAAACGGTCTAGCCGTGGTGGAGGTTCAAAGTTGAAATTTTGAAAAGTTGGCAAAATTGAAAAAACCCACAGGTCATGACCTGTGGTCAAAAAAGTCATTTTTGGCCCGAAAATTTTTGTCTCAGATTTTGATTTGAGGTAAGTTTTTAGACTAATTGGACCCCTGCGAGTCCAAAAAAGTTGTTTATTTTCAATTCTGAGCACTTCGGTTTTTTTGCGCAAAGTACCCAAAATGGAACCTTTTGCGCCGAAGCCCATAGCTCCCAAATAATGGAGCAATCCAATCGCGGTTTGCGGCATTGCAAAGACAACCTGTCAAGCCACCTTGTGGTAAAATTTCAGCTTCCTATCTCAAACGGTCTAGCCGTGGTGGAGGTTCAAAGTTGAAATTTTGAAAAGTTGGCAAAATTGAAAAAACCCACAGGTCATGACCTGTGGTCAAAAAAGTCATTTTTGGCCCGAAAATTTTTGTCTCAGATTTTGATTTGAGGTAAGTTTTTAGACTAATTGGACCCCTGCGAGTCCAAAAAAGTTGTTTATTTTCAATTCTGAGCACTTCGGTTTTTTGCGCAAAAGTACCCAAAATGGAACCTTTTGCGCCGAAGCCCATAGCTCCCAAAATAATGGAGCAATCCAATCGCGGTTTGCGGCATTGCAAAGACAACCTGTCAAGCCACCTTGTGGTAAAATTTCAGCTTCCTATCTCAAACGGTCTAGCCGTGGTGGAGGTTCAAAGTTGAAATTTTGAAAAGTTGGCAAATTGAAAAAACCCACAGGTCATGACCTGTGGTCAAAAAAGTCATTTTTGGCCCGAAAATTTTTGTCTCAGATTTTGATTTGAGGTAAGTTTTTAGACTAATTGGACCCCTGCGAGTCCAAAAAAGTTGTTTATTTTCAATTCTGAGCACTTCGGTTTTTGCGCAAAAGTACCCAAAATGGAACCTTTTGCGCCGAAGCCCATAGCTCCCAAAATAATGGAGCAATCCAATCGCGGTTTGCGGCATTGCAAAGACAACCTGTCAAGCCACCTTGTGGTAAAATTTCAGCTTCCTATCTCAAACGGTCTAGCCGTGGTGGAGGTTCAAAGTTGAAAATTTTGAAAAGTTGGCAAAATTGAAAAAAACCCACAGGTCATGACCTGTGGTCAAAAAAGTCATTTTTGGCCCGAAAATTTTTGTCTCAGTTTGATTTGAGGTAAGTTTTTAGACTAATTGGACCCCTGCGAGTCCAAAAAAGTTGTTTATTTTCAATTCTGAGCACTTCGGTTTTTTGCGCAAAAGTACCCAAAATGGAACCTTTTGCGCCGAAGCCCATAGCTCCCAAAATAATGGAGCAATCCAATCGCGGTTTGCGGCATTGCAAAGACAACCTGTCAAGCCACCTTGTGGTAAAATTTCAGCTTCCTATCTCAAACGGTCTAGCCGTGGTGGAGGTTCAAAGTTGAAATTTGAAAAGTTGGCAAAATTGAAAAAACCCACAGGTCATGACCTGTGGTCAAAAAAGTCATTTTTGGCCCGAAAATTTTTGTCTCAGATTTTGATTTGAGGTAAGTTTTTAGACTAATTGGACCCCTGCGAGTCCAAAAAAGTTGTTTATTTTCAATTCTGAGCACTTCGGTTTTTTGCGCAAAAGTACCCAAAATGGAACCTTTTGCGCCGAAGCCCATAGCTCCCAAAATAATGGAGCAATCCAATCGCGGTTTGCGGCATTGCAAAGACAACCTGTCAAGCCACCTTGTGGTAAAATTTCAGCTTCCTATCTCAAACGGTCTAGCCGTGGTGGAGGTTCAAAGTTGAAATTTTGAAAAGTTGGCAAAATTGAAAAAACCCACAGGTCATGACCTGTGGTCAAAAAAGTCATTTTTGGCCCGAAAATTTTTGTCTCAGATTTTGATTTGAGGTAAGTTTTTAGACTAATTGGACCCCTGCGAGTCCAAAAAAGTTGTTTATTTTCAATTCTGAGCACTTCGGTTTTTTGCGCAAAAGTACCCAAAATGGAACCTTTTGCGCCGAAGCCCATAGCTCCCAAAATAATGGAGCAATCCAATCGCGGTTTGCGGCATTGCAAAGACAACCTGTCAAGCCACCTTGTGGTAAAATTTCAGCTTCCTATCTCAAACGGTCTAGCCGTGGTGGAGGTTCAAAGTTGAAATTTTGAAAAGTTGGCAAAATTGAAAAAACCCACAGGTCATGACCTGTGGTCAAAAAAGTCATTTTTGGCCCGAAAATTTTTGTCTCAGATTTTGATTTGAGGTAAGTTTTTAGACTAATTGGACCCCTGCGAGTCCAAAAAAGTTGTTTATTTTCAATTCTGAGCACTTCGGTTTTTTGCGCAAAAGTACCCAAAATGGAACCTTTTGCGCCGAAGCCCATAGCTCCCAAAATAATGGAGCAATCCAATCGCGGTTTGCGGCATTGCAAAGACAACCTGTCAAGCCACCTTGTGGTAAAATTTCAGCTTCCTATCTCAAACGGTCTAGCCGTGGTGGAGGTTCAAAGTTGAAATTTTGAAAAGTTGGCAAAATTGAAAAAAACCCACAGGTCATGACCTGTGGTCAAAAAAGTCATTTTTGGCCCGAAAATTTTTGTCTCAGATTTTGATTTGAGGTAAGTTTTTAGACTAATTGGACCCCTGCGAGTCCAAAAAAGTTGTTTATTTTCAATTCTGAGCACTTCGGTTTTTTGCGCAAAAGTACCCAAAATGGAACCTTTTGCGCCGAAGCCCATAGCTCCCAAAATAATGGAGCAATCCAATCGCGGTTTGCGGCATTGCAAAGACAACCTGTCAAGCCACCTTGTGGTAAAATTTCAGCTTCCTATCTCAAACGGTCTAGCCGTGGTGGAGGTTCAAAGTTGAAATTTTGAAAAGTTGGCAAAATTGAAAAAACCCACAGGTCATGACCTGTGGTCAAAAAAGTCATTTTTGGCCCGAAAATTTTTGTCTCAGATTTTGATTTGAGGTAAGTTTTTAGACTAATTGGACCCCTGCGAGTCCAAAAAAGTTGTTTATTTTCAATTCTGAGCACTTCGGTTTTTTGCGCAAAAGTACCCAAAATGGAACCTTTTGCGCCGAAGCCCATAGCTCCCAAAATAATGGAGCAATCCAATCGCGGTTTGCGGCATTGCAAAGACAACCTGTCAAGCCACCTTGTGGTAAAATTTCAGCTTCCTATCTCAAACGGTCTAGCCGTGGTGGAGGTTCAAAGTTGAAATTTTGAAAAGTTGGCAAAATTGAAAAAACCCACAGGTCATGACCTGTGGTCAAAAAAGTCATTTTTGGCCCGAAAATTTTTGTCTCAGATTTTGATTTGAGGTAAGTTTTTAGACTAATTGGACCCCTGCGAGTCCAAAAAAGTTGTTTATTTTCAATTCTGAGCACTTCGGTTTTTTGCGCAAAAGTACCCAAAATGGAACCTTTTGCGCCGAAGCCCATAGCTCCCAAAATAATGGAGCAATCCAATCGCGGTTTGCGGCATTGCAAAGACAACCTGTCAAGCCACCTTGTGGTAAAATTTCAGCTTCCTATCTCAAACGGTCTAGCCGTGGTGGAGGTTCAAAGTTGAAATTTTGAAAAGTTGGCAAAATTGAAAAAACCCACAGGTCATGACCTGTGGTCAAAAAAGTCATTTTTGGCCCGAAAATTTTTGTCTCAGATTTTGATTTGAGGTAAGTTTTTAGACTAATTGGACCCCTGCGAGTCCAAAAAAGTTGTTTATTTTCAATTCTGAGCACTTCGGTTTTTTGCGCAAAAGTACCCAAAATGGAACCTTTTGCGCCGAAGCCCATAGCTCCCAAAATAATGGAGCAATCCAATCGCGGTTTGCGGCATTGCAAAGACAACCTGTCAAGCCACCTTGTGGTAAAATTTCAGCTTCCTATCTCAAACGGTCTAGCCGTGGTGGAGGTTCAAAGTTGAAATTTTGAAAAGTTGGCAAAATTGAAAAAACCCACAGGTCATGACCTGTGGTCAAAAAAGTCATTTTTGGCCCGAAAATTTTTGTCTCAGATTTTGATTTGAGGTAAGTTTTTAGACTAATTGGACCCCTGCGAGTCCAAAAAAGTTGTTTATTTTCAATTCTGAGCACTTCGGTTTTTTGCGCAAAAGTACCCAAAATGGAACCTTTTGCGCCGAAGCCCATAGCTCCCAAAATAATGGAGCAATCCAATCGCGGTTTGCGGCATTGCAAAGACAACCTGTCAAGCCACCTTGTGGTAAAATTTCAGCTTCCTATCTCAAACGGTCTAGCCGTGGTGGAGGTTCAAAGTTGAAATTTTGAAAAGTTGGCAAAATTGAAAAAAACCCACAGGTCATGACCTGTGGTCAAAAAAGTCATTTTTGGCCCGAAAATTTTTGTCTCAGATTTTGATTTGAGGTAAGTTTTTAGACTAATTGGACCCCTGCGAGTCCAAAAAAGTTGTTTATTTTCAATTCTGAGCACTTCGGTTTTTTGCGCAAAAGTACCCAAAATGGAACCTTTTGCGCCGAAGCCCATAGCTCCCAAAATAATGGAGCAATCCAATCGCGGTTTGCGGCATTGCAAAGACAACCTGTCAAGCCACCTTGTGGTAAAATTTCAGCTTCCTATCTCAAACGGTCTAGCCGTGGTGGAGGTTCAAAGTTGAAATTTTGAAAAGTTGGCAAAATTGAAAAAACCCACAGGTCATGACCTGTGGTCAAAAAAGTCATTTTTGGCCCGAAAATTTTTGTCTCAGATTTTGATTTGAGGTAAGTTTTTAGACTAATTGGACCCCTGCGAGTCCAAAAAAAGTTGTTTATTTTCAATTCTGAGCACTTCGGTTTTTTGCGCAAAAGTACCCAAAATGGAACCTTTTGCGCCGAAGCCCATAGCTCCCAAAATAATGGAGCAATCCAATCGCGGTTTGCGGCATTGCAAAGACAACCTGTCAAGCCACCTTGTGGTAAAATTTCAGCTTCCTATCTCAAACGGTCTAGCCGTGGTGGAGGTTCAAAGTTGAAATTTTGAAAAGTTGGCAAAATTGAAAAAACCCACAGGTCATGACCTGTGGTCAAAAAAGTCATTTTTGGCCCGAAAATTTTTGTCTCAGATTTTGATTTGAGGTAAGTTTTTAGACTAATTGGACCCCTGCGAGTCCAAAAAAGTTGTTTATTTTCAATTCTGAGCACTTCGGTTTTTTGCGCAAAAGTACCCAAAATGGAACCTTTTGCGCCGAAGCCCATAGCTCCCAAAATAATGGAGCAAAATCTCCAATCGCGGTTTGCGGCATTGCAAAGACAACCTGTCAAGCCACCTTGTGGTAAAATTTCAGCTTCCTATCTCAAACGGTCTAGCCGTGGTGGAGGTTCAAAGTTGAAATTTTGAAAAGTTGGCAAAATTGAAAAAACCCACAGGTCATGACCTGTGGTCAAAAAAGTCATTTTTGGCCCGAAAATTTTTGTCTCAGATTTTGATTTGAGGTAAGTTTTTAGACTAATTGGACCCCTGCGAGTCCAAAAAAGTTGTTTATTTTCAATTCTGAGCACTTCGGTTTTTTGCGCAAAAGTACCCAAAATGGAACCTTTTGCGCCGAAGCCCATAGCTCCCAAAATAATGGAGCAATCCAATCGCGGTTTGCGGCATTGCAAAGACAACCTGTCAAGCCACCTTGTGGTAAAATTTCAGCTTCCTATCTCAAACGGTCTAGCCGTGGTGGAGGTTCAAAGTTGAAATTTTGAAAAGTTGGCAAAATTGAAAAAACCCACAGGTCATGACCTGTGGTCAAAAAAGTCATTTTTGGCCCGAAAATTTTTTGTCTCAGATTTTGATTTGAGGTAAGTTTTTAGACTAATTGGACCCCTGCGAGTCCAAAAAAGTTGTTTATTTTCAATTCTGAGCACTTCGGTTTTTTGCGCAAAAGTACCCAAAATGGAACCTTTTGCGCCGAAGCCCATAGCTCCCAAAATAATGGAGCAATCCAATCGCGGTTTGCGGCATTGCAAAGACAACCTGTCAAGCCACCTTGTGGTAAAATTTCAGCTTCCTATCTCAAACGGTCTAGCCGTGGTGGAGGTTCAAAGTTGAAATTTTGAAAAGTTGGCAAAATTGAAAAAACCCACAGGTCATGACCTGTGGTCAAAAAAGTCATTTTTGGCCCGAAATTTTTTGTCTCAGATTTTGATTTGAGGTAAGTTTTTAGACTAATTGGACCCCTGCGAGTCCAAAAAAGTTGTTTATTTTCAATTCTGAGCACTTCGGTTTTTTGCGCAAAAGTACCCAAAATGGAACCTTTTGCGCCGAAGCCCATAGCTCCCAAAATAATGGAGCAATCCAATCGCGGTTTGCGGCATTGCAAAGACAACCTGTCAAGCCACCTTGTGGTAAAATTTCAGCTTCCTATCTCAAACGGTCTAGCCGTGGTGGAGGTTCAAAGTTGAAATTTTGAAAAGTTGGCAAAATTGAAAAAACCCACAGGTCATGACCTGTGGTCAAAAAAGTCATTTTTGGCCCGAAAATTTTTGTCTCAGATTTTGATTTGAGGTAAGTTTTTAGACTAATTGGACCCCTGCGAGTCCAAAAAAGTTGTTTATTTTCAATTCTGAGCACTTCGGTTTTTTGCGCAAAAGTACCCAAAATGGAACCTTTTGCGCCGAAGCCCATAGCTCCCAAAATAATGGAGCAATCCAATCGCGGTTTGCGGCATTGCAAAGACAACCTGTCAAGCCACCTTGTGGTAAAATTTCAGCTTCCTATCTCAAACGGTCTAGCCGTGGTGGAGGTTCAAAGTTGAAATTTTGAAAAGTTGGCAAAATTGAAAAAAACCCACAGGTCATGACCTGTGGTCAAAAAAGTCATTTTTGGCCCGAAAATTTTTGTCTCAGATTTTGATTTGAGGTAAGTTTTTAGACTAATTGGACCCCTGCGAGTCCAAAAAAGTTGTTTATTTTCAATTCTGAGCACTTCGGTTTTTTGCGCAAAAGTACCCAAAATGGAACCTTTTGCGCCGAAGCCCATAGCTCCCAAAATAATGGAGCAATCCAATCGCGGTTTGCGGCATTGCAAAGACAACCTGTCAAGCCACCTTGTGGTAAAAATTTCAGCTTCCTATCTCAAACGGTCTAGCCGTGGTGGAGGTTCAAAGTTGAAATTTTGAAAAGTTGGCAAAATTGAAAAAAACCCACAGGTCATGACCTGTGGTCAAAAAAGTCATTTTTGGCCCGAAAATTTTTGTCTCAGATTTTGATTTGAGGTAAGTTTTTAGACTAATTGGACCCCTGCGAGTCCAAAAAAGTTGTTTATTTTCAATTCTGAGCACTTCGGTTTTTTGCGCAAAAGTACCCAAAATGGAACCTTTTGCGCCGAAGCCCATAGCTCCCAAAATAATGGAGCAATCCAATCGCGGTTTGCGGCATTGCAAAGACAACCTGTCAAGCCACCTTGTGGTAAAATGTCAGCTTCCTATCTCAAACGGTCTAGCCGTGGTGGAGGTTCAAAGTTGAAATTTTGAAAAGTTGGCAAAATTGAAAAAACCCACAGGTCATGACCTGTGGTCAAAAAAGTCATTTTTGGCCCGAAAATTTTTGTCTCAGATTTTGATTTGAGGTAAGTTTTTAGACTAATTGGACCCCTGCGAGTCCAAAAAAGTTGTTTATTTTCAATTCTGAGCACTTCGGTTTTTTGCGCAAAAGTACCCAAAATGGAACCTTTTGCGCCGAAGCCCATAGCTCCCACAATAATGGAGCAATCCAATCGCGGTTTGCGGCATTGCAAAGACAACCTGTCAAGCCACCTTGTGGTAAAATTTCAGCTTCCTATCTCAAACGGTCTAGCCGTGGTGGAGGTTCAAAGTTGAAATTTTGAAAAGTTGGCAAAATTGAAAAAACCCACAGGTCATGACCTGTGGTCAAAAAAGTCATTTTTGGCCCGAAAATTTTTGTCTCAGATTTTGATTTGAGGTAAGTTTTTAGACTAATTGGACCCCTGCGAGTCCAAAAAGTTGTTTATTTTCAATTCTGAGCACTTCGGTTTTTTGCGCAAAAGTACCCAAAATGGAACCTTTTGCGCCGAAGCCCATAGCTCCCAAAATAATGGA
>JARJEI010000141.1:0-46212 GCA_029955415.1 Lottia scabra
GGAAGATGTCCGAGTAATAGGTCCCAAGTTGAAGCCTTGGTTACGGCAATTTTTGCCTCTTCCAGTTCCCGGGTCCCGCCCAATGATTAACTGGAAGGTGGCAGAGTTAATGTGTTGGGCTGTAAACCCAAATTTCGGGCCGAAAGGCCCCCTTCTAAGTTAGTGTGGTGTATAAAGCACTTAGGCCTTTCAAGCCTTAAGAGCAGACGATGTTCTGCCACTAACTCACAGTAGTGAGAGCCTGGAACAGGCATTAGCCTTGTAAGCTACTGAGAAAGGAGTTGTGCCCTTTTTACTACAAACTGGTAAAAGCCAAGAGGCAAAGTTGCCTTGAAAGCAACCGACGGGGGCTCACTTTCCCCTTTACCATTCAGAGGCTTAGGTTAGCTCAAACTCCGTGCCTTCAAAGCTCGTATCAAGCAAAAAATGCTTAGCCTCTGAAACTTCGGCTTTTCTGGCCTCCCCCTCCTAACCTACCTTTTTCACTGAAGAGACCCCTCATTTCACTCGTGGACAAGCCCTATCAAAACCCCAGCCAGGAAGACATACCCCCTAACGGCGGCATCCTCCCTCATATGGCCTGCCCTCAGGGAAGCTAAGGGGTAAATTAAGGCAATCTCTAAGTCAAACAAGAGAAAAATAATAGCCATCAAAAAAAACTGTAACGAAAAAGGAAACCGTCCCGACCCATATGGGTCAAACCCGCACTCAAAGGGGCTTCTCTTTTGCCTGCTCCCAACCCGGCGGGCGTGTAATGCTTTTGCGACCATTAAGAGCACTAAAATTAGCGCCCTGGTCCCCACCATCCCGTAAAATGCTCTTTTCATTAAAGACTTGTCACTGAGAACCGCCTCGGGAACATTTAACCCAACCTATCGCCGCATAAGAACGCCCTACCCTTTCAGGACTGCCCGCCCATCCCTCCGAGGGTATTGGGTGTTAAAAAATAAAATCAAAGTAAACATAATATAGGACTGAAGGAAACCAACCCCCACCTCTGCTAACCCTAAGAAGACATCAAGAGAAATAATCGCAGACCCCACTAGAAAGTCAACCACTGTTGCGTCTAGCCTAAATAAAAGCTCAGTGCTGAGCCCCCAAACTAAGCCTAAAAGGATGTGGCCTGCTATTATTGTTAGACTCAGTCGAGCACACAGAGCGATCGGACGCATTAAGTGACTAAAGGTTTCTACCACTACAAGTGCCGGCCCTAGGTATCAAGGACACCCCCTAGGAACAAGCCTAGCTAAAAACTCATTTCTGTGGGTTAACCCCCTGGCCAACACTATCCCCCTTCAAAAAGGCAGGGCAATAGCCCCCGTCACAGACAGGTGTCCCACAGAAACAAAAACACCGGGAACCGCCTGCCACAAGACAACCACGGCCACTCACACACAACCCGACACAACCAAAAGAGCTCTGCCCACATCCTTTACTTTTAGTAAAGTTTCCTCCCAAACTCAGCAAGTCAGTGGCCACATTATCAGCAACCACATCGTCCTCCCACGGGCCCAACACCCGGTCGTAAAAAGCATGGTCGGGCAGGATAAAGAAAAAGCTCAAAAAGCTGCCACATAAAGCTTTTTGTCAAGCGGAACGTACGCTTGGAAATCAAAAACAGTAAACATGTCTGTCAACATTATATAGCCTTTCTTGCTAACAGTTCACCTAGAGAAAAACTAGCTTACCTTTGCTGCCGTAACAATACGGCAGCAAAGGTGGCTAGACCTTTCTTTTGAACCCAGGTCCGGAGCAAAAAGTTCAAGTTCCCTTTAACCCTTCCAGCCTCGCAACACCAAATTACCTCCGAAGGAGGGCTTACCTTGCTTCTTAGAATCCGGGTGTGCACATAAACATTTTTAGTCAAACCCCTTAAAAATTGGGAAAGTCTTGCTAGTTTGAAGTCAGGCATTTCTTTTTCTGTACACCAAGACAAAGTTCTGTTTAATTTCCCCTTGACCATTGTACCCGCTGTTAAGTGCCCTTGTTGCCAACCAACGTTGGCAACAACAAGCAGCATACGACCCAAAATAAGTTCTTGGGTTGTGTCTTCTGCCCCCCTTAAAACTCGTTCTGGGGACAAGAACCACATAGTCTTCGGAGCCCGGAAAGTTCCGCCCTAAAAAAGAGGCTCAGGAGACCTAAACTCCCTTTAATTTCAAAGACAAGACTCCCCACTGAACTTATTTTCCCACAGCCCAAGCCGGGCTCACACTACCTTGTGCCTGCGGCACAATAAAAGCTTTAGCTCTCACCTCGTAAGGTTCAAGGCAGACATTGGGGCCGGGGTCGGCCCACAAAAACCTGGTTTTGACTTCCCAGGAAAGTACTGTTTGCGCTCAAAAGGAACACAAGGCTATAGCTACCACCCCTTCTTCTGGGGCCTTGCTATAACAAGCCTTTGTCACCCTAGGACAGCCATCTGCCTTACAGGGTAAAATAGAATGAAAAGGCTAGAAAAAATTTGGCCCCAAAAAATAAAGGGGGGCTCAGCAGGTTGCATCCCTAGCCATGTTAATATCCCCCACACAAACAGGTAGCACCTAAACATTATTTTAAGGGGAGGGGTTCAATATGCCCTTTGAAACCTCCTGCAATCATAAAGGCAAAGAAAAGTTAGCCTAACAACTGCAAACCCTATGTATAAAACCCCCAGAGGTTTATTGGGGGCCGAACGAAGAATAGTATACGCAAAAAGAAAGTACCACTCCGGTTGGATGTGTGCAGGGGTAGAAAGGGGGTTTGCAGGCTCAAAGTTTTCAGGGGCCCCAAGAATATGAGGCTTTACCAGTACAAGAGCTAAAAACACAGTAGTGCACACACAAGCCCCAAACAAGTCTTTTGTCCTGTAATATGGATGAAATCGAATCTTAGCTCTCGCGGAAGAAACCCCAAGGGGGTTTGAAGATCCTTTCTCGTGAAGAAATACGACGTGGCTGCCCGCCAGTAAGACTAGTACAAAAGGCAGAATAAAGTGAAGCCTGTAAAACCGGGTTAACGTAGGGCCCCCTACCCTATACCCCCCTCAGACCCAGTAAACCAAAGGCTTCCCCGCAAAAGGAACAGCCGTCAACAGATTAGTAATCACGGTTGCCCCTCAATAGGACATTTGCCCTCAAGGCAGGACATACCCCAGAAAAGCAACCCCCATTGCCACCAAAAGCATTATTACCCCTGTTAGCCACACCTTTTTCTGGCAATAACACCCATAATATAGCCCGCGCCCAATATGGGCGTACAGAAGAAAAAAAATAAGGGAGGCCCCATTTGCATGGAGAGAGCGCAGCAACCACCCAAAATTCACATCCCGCTCGATGTGAACAACTGAAGCAAACGCTGTTATCTCGTGAGCCCTATAGTGAAAAGACAAGAAAACTCCTGTTAAGATCTGCAAGGACATAAAAAGCCCTAAAAGGGATCCGAAGTTCCATCAGTAACTTAAATTTGCCGGAGCAGGTAGAGAGACCAACGTCGAGTCAACCCGCTCCCACAGCCTAAGTTTCTTAAAAGTGGGGCGAAAGAAGCCTGTTTTCATAGAAATTATTTCTATGAGCCTCTTTTCCCCCGCTAACTACCAAAGACCCCTATTTATGAAGGAAAAAAAAGATTCTTCCCTATGGCCCTCTTGAGCGCAGTACAAGAGCCCGCTGCCAAGAGTTTTACCTTCCTTGGTGAGAACACTGACTTGAGGGTGGCAGACCCACCCCTTTTCACCCGGGTCACGGGAAAGAATCTTAACAGAGTCCCCCTCTGCCCCTGAAAGCAAAGGGAAGCCTTTGAGAGAAATTTTGGGTGTTTCTTCTAGTGTACATCAAGATCACGTGCAAAAAAAGCCACTATCTGGTATAGACGTAATAACGCCAGACCGCCAGGAAATGGCATAAAGAGGCCCTCTTTCAGATGGACCTAGAGACCATGCCAGCACGGCATGGTAAATTCCGAAAACTCGGTGTCTGTCGTATTTTTGTACGGAAGTCATAAACTCTGGATGCCTGACCTCGGCAAACACTGTTGGAGTACAAGTATATACTAATTGGCGTCGCCTCCTTAGGCCCCCGGGGATTGGGTACGTGTGTCACACAACTCGTCGTGCTAAAAGCACAGATAGGCCACAAGCCTTTGGAAGTTCCCTGACAAGCTACCCTTCACTGAAGGGGGACTATAAGTCCAATGTTTTGCTTAACAGGCAAACGCCTCTTTTTGGCTTCCCTCCACCTCAAAAGTATGAGCCTCTCCAAAGCTTAGTAAAGCCTTAATCTAAAGAAAACACCAAACAGTTTTGCTGTCTTCAAGTTTTATGGGGTTGTTGGCCAACAACCCCATAAAAGCAAAACGTAGGGGCCAAAAGAAGGTTAGGGCCATCCCCACCAACGACAACTTATAAATAAGTAGCGACTTGTTGGTTTAAACCACCTAAGCAGAGTACTTAATTTTATTGTTACCCCCTCTGGGTCTTGCAATAAAGATTATTAAAAGCCTTAATCTAAAGAAAACACCAAACAGTTTTGCTGTCTTCAAGTTTTATGGGGTTGTTGGCCAACAACCCCATAAAAGCAAAACGTAGGGACCAAAAGAAGGTTAGGGCCATCCCCACCAACGACAACTTATAAATAAGTAGCGTCGCCTAAGCAGAGTACTTAATTTTATTGTTGCCCCAGAGGGGGCTTACAACTCCCTGCATGCCTTACAGGCACAACAATACATGAAATTCAACTCTTGACGGGATTTGTCATTTATCCCTTTTTTTGCAGGCCAAGGCGACAGAAAAGCTCAAGACTACGTTGCTTTCTTAAGACCGGAAGACTTCTGACCGCACGTCGGCCCACGCTACCAAGAAGCGGCAAAAAGGTTTAATCCAAAAGACTATTTTGGCTCCATGGCCGGCCTTTACATGTTCAAAAGAAAGACCGATACAGATAAGGAAGTCTTAGAAATCGGTTGAACAATAAGCTACATTGTCCTGGACCATAAATTCGACGGGAGGGTTACAAAGAAAACTTTGTGATGTCACTCTATGGAACTGCCCACTTTCTCTTATAGAGATTTCCCCATTTTAAAAGACTATGCCCCAGAAAATGTTATTGTTCACGGACGCGGGGGAAGCCAGATAGGCTGAGAAATACCTCTTAAGCTGGAAGATTGTTTCTTAAACCAAGAGTTCGCAGGAACCTTATATCTTTTTTCTAAGGGAGAAGCCTACTCAAAAGAAGTTATGTCTACTTTTAGAACTTCTATGATACGATAGCTTCCCCGACTTTTGGAAGATTTCAAGCAAAGTGCGGGGCTTAACCCACATGGTTTGGTCCTAAGCCAAATGCATTATCTGCCAACTTCGCCGCACAGGCTACTTGAGCAGCTAGCCACTTAAGCCATCTGTGGGCATATCTTGTTCGCTGAGGAGCCAGCGAGACCACAAAGACGGCCCTCCAGCAGAATTTGGCTTAGCCAAATCAACTTTCTTCTCCTCTAGGGCCCAACTAAACTGCCATATAGCAACGCGACGATAAAAAGACCTTTATTTTTCCGTCGCACCCTTAAGAAAGCCCCACCTTTTCTTTAAAACGGCCCGTCTTTAGACTTTCCAGGGAAGCTTATAACTTTCGGTGTGCCCTTAGGGCATAAAGACATATGGAATTTTTCCGCTGATACAACCTAAACTCTAGGCCTTTTTTAGTAGGCCAGGGTCACAGGAGAACTAAAGACTATTTACTAGTCATCCGTAACGAGGCCTTTTGGCCTAACGTCAGTAAAACCTTTCAAGACTCTGTGAAAAGGTACGACCCCAAAAATTATTTCGGAAGCATGCTTGCCATTTGTGTCTTTCAGGGAGGGCTAAGCATTGACAAGAGACATTTAGAAGTTGGATGACGTGCCGGGCACGTTACTTTAGACAGGAGGCATGGTGGGGCAATTACGAAAGAACTGTTTTGATGTTCTAAAGAAGAGATCCCCACTTTCTCCTTCGAGACTTTCCCTGTTCTTAGAAAGTTTCCTACTGAAAATATTCACACCCACAGCCGTGCACCTAGTCAATTGGGGTGAGAGCTGCCCATTAGATTAGAATACTGCTATGAGTCTCTAGAACTCGTGGGCAACTTGTACTTATTTTCCCCGGGAGAAGCCTACTCGGAGGAAGCCATGCTTACTTTTGTCACCTCTGCTATGCGATAAGAGCTCACATGGCCAGCTCCCAAAAAGGGGCAGAATTTGCCCTCACTTTCTTTAACTTAAATTAGGGCCCTCACGCTTGTCTTAAGAGACCAAGGGAGCTTACACCCCCCTACAATGCCACAGGCATAAGACAATATGAAACACCACCAGTGACACTTATTAGATTCAGATCCCTACCTGGTAGGACGGAACTATAAAAACGCTAAGGACTTTTTAATTATTATTGACGACAGTGAATTCTGATCCAAGTTTACCCCTAATTTTTGAGACACAAAAGGATTTAGTGCCCCAGAAAAATGTTTCGGGCTTATGATAACTTTATGTTGTTTCGAAAAGAGGCGTTACGTCAGAAGGACAGGCTACGACGTCGGCTGACGCTGAAGACACATCTCCCTCGACACGGAGGGCAAAAAAGCAATAGTAAAAAAAACGGCCTGATGTTTAGAAACAGAAAATCCTACATTTAATTTAAGCACTTTCCCCTTTCTGTATAAATTCCCCACAAAAGACATTCTCACCCACAGACGTCAGCCCGAACAGCCGGGCTGAGAAATACCTCTTTGGCTAGATTGCTGCTACTCCTGCCAGGCGCAAGATTTAGTGGCTAATTTCTTCCTCCTCTCCCCCGGGGAAGCCTATTCTGAGAAAGCTATGAAGACTTTTGTTACTTCAATAATACGCTAGGCTGACTTAGAGGCTAGCTTCTTGCAAATAGGACCATATAAAGTTGTGACCTCAGCACACTAGCCTCAGTCTTTCACCTTTAGGAGGAGTTTGAGACTTCCTGCAATGCTCAGTAGCATAAAGACTTTTGATGCGATTTTTCGAATGGTATAACTTACAGTCGGAGCTATGCCCCTCAAGGCAAAAAAGGTTCCATCCAGAGGAGCACATCCTTCTGATACACCAAAAGCTATTTTGAGCAAGAGTTGGGGCAAGCTTTAAGAAAGAAGCCCAGAGACACCCCCCTGAAGACTACTTTGGCGCAATAATTTCTTTTAACGTCTTCAAAAGGAAAGTCCCCCACGAGAACCATATCTTAGAGTTGGGGTGAAGCGCAAGTCACATCCTTCTCTCTAAAGAACTAGAAAAATCTTTCGTTAAAAAAGTTTCTTGGGGCATGTTAGGAGAGGTTCCAAGATTCGAATACAAGAATTTTCCCGTGTTAAAGCAGTATGACTTAGATAGAATTACAATCCATAGACGCATGCCCGGCTCCCAAGGGTGGGAAATACCGTCTCGTTTGAGTTACTGCTATGACTCCCTCCAACTAGTAGCTAACCTTCGTGTAGTTTGTCGTCACAGAGCTTGTTCAAAAGAAAGAATGGAAACTCTTTTAACTTTCTTAAAGCGATAGAACTCGCTTGCTTCGATTAGGAGCCCATTTCTAGACAGGCCTTCTTTTTCCCTGCTATTGTCTTAATTAACCAGGAGTTAAAGTCTCCACGCTATGCCACAGGCATAAGACAATATGAGACACAATAAGTGACATCACCTGGGCAGAGAGCCTAATTTCGCGGGACGCAATTACAAGTCCGCAGACAACTTTATGTATTTTATCCAAAGAGAAGACTTCTGACCACTAGTAAACCGCAGTTTTTGGTTTTCAGCAGAAATATGTGACCCTAAGTGGTATTTCGGGTCTCTCCTCAGAATATGCTGTTTTAAGGCACCTTCCGGCGACCGAGTGGAAATTGCATGGCGTCAATGTAACATTATCTTAGACATCGAAAACAGAGGGACGATGGATAAGAAGCTTGTGTGATGCCTCGAAGAAGAGACTCCTCTTCTCGACCTGAGAACTCTCCCTATTCTAAAAAACTATGCTAAAAAAGACATTACCGTACACTCACGCCTTCCTGGCCAACCTGGCTGAGAGATGTCTCACTGACTAATGACGTGCTATATCCACCAAGATATGTTGGCAAACTTCTACATGTTTGCCCCAGGGGAAGGGTGTAAACCAGACGCCCTACGTTCCTTCATCGCGTCTGGCCTGCGCTAATACCACAAGAATAAGCAGCTCTTCTATCCTGAGCCCAATAAAGTCTTAGGGAAAACACCCTGCCTTTAACCCCCCCCACGGAAAAAGCTGAGGCTTTATGCTATGCCTATTGGCATAAAGGCAATAATGGAATTCCTACATTGATACAATTTAAAGTCCGAGCCTTTCCTTCTAGGAAAAGGCTATAAAGGGGCAAAAAACTTTTTTGTCATACTTACAGACAAAGAGTTTTGACCCGAAACTTCTCTTAATTTTAAGTCTATGGCAGACGGGCACGGCTCACGTGCCTATTTTGGAGCCATGTTTGCCGTTTGCTGTTTTAAAAGCAGACCTCAGATAAAAAAGTCTACTCTCGAAGTAGGCTGGCGCTCTGCACACCTATGGTTAGACGCGAAAAAAGGCGGCAGGATAGTTAAAAAGGTAGCCTGATGCCCCCCAGAAGAAATCCCCGGATTTTTCTCAGGAGAGTTCCCTATCTTCATAGATTACCCCCCAAACAGTATTATTACCCACAGTCGGGACTATGCCACGCCCGGGTGAGTCATACCTGAAGCTCTAAGGGCCTGTTTTACCAGCCAAGAAATTGCTGGCAATCTTTTTATCTTTTGCCCGGGGGAAGCCTACAGTGAAAAAGGAATGCAAACATTCATAAAGGCAATGGTCCAGTAAACGTACACTTACTCGGCAACTTTCTTCGCCCCGCTCGCTAAGAGGCCTTGAAGTCACGTCTACAGGCCCCTGCTTTCCCCAGGGCGTAGCCCCTTATCAGAGATAGGCTTATCAGGCTAAAGTTAGAGAAATCCCCTGCCACCCTCAGCTCTCATTAAAGGACCCCATAGACACCCATAAGACTAACGTCTTTTAGATCAAAATCTTCTAAGGCGGAGCCTACCTCTAGATAAGCCGGGAAAGTTGTTTTCCCCATCATACCTGATGGAAAAACGAACGCACCGTTCTCTTGCTAAAAAATGAGAGCTGAGCTCATCTTAGTGCTATAGCCTTTCCAGCTTTTAAGTAAGTATAGGTAGGCAAAAAGGTAAAGCTTCCACTCAGGGCTGTTTAACAGTCTTAGTCGGCATTTACCTTTGCTAATTACAGACACTAATTTCTTTGCCCTGGTTAGTGTCGAGATGCATAACACCTGAACTGGGGGGCGGGGAGAAAGCCCCTAAGAACTTGTCTAAGCCACAGAAAAAGGGGGCCTAGTCTCAAGACCAACGATAAATAGGCTTATCCGAAGGCCCGGTAGGCCGGGACCAAAAGAATTCACCTGTGGGCGCTCAATAAACCTCTAAAAAGAGGCCAAATAACCTAGCCCAAACTAATCCGTACACTATAAATCAATCAATAGGGCCTAAATGTGGCATATTGCTAAGGGCCATTCTTGGCCGTAAGATAGGTTAAAAGCCTATTGCCTATAACTCGGCCACTCAGCACATTATCTCCGCCTCTTTTTAGAGGTTTGTTACCCAAATAGACCTCTCTGCCCCCTCAGAGAAGAGAGCTCGCACTCAAACCACTCTTTTGTGAGTAAGCAGTACACGCGTACCAAGACTGCCTGGTAACAATATTTAATACCTTTGCCCAGCCCGCTTGGTCACTTTTAAGCACTTGTCCTGCCGACAAGAGCCTGAGGTTGTTATCTTTTGATGTCTTTACCTTGCAAGGTAAGAGGCTTATGACCTCGAGTTATGCTTCTGAGCATAAGACACGTATGCCACCTTTTTTATGAAAAAACTTCAGGGCTCCGGCCACGTTCTCAGGAGAGAAGAAAACCCCTTCTTCTAGTTTCCTTATCTTAGTTCCGCCATCCCAATTCTGAAACAAGGCCCACCCCGAGCTTTTCGCTGCCTCTTCGAGGCACCCCCCTGATTCCTATTTCGGCACTCTTTTTACTCTTTGCTGTTTCTCTTGCAGCCCTAGAGATACGTGCAAGCCCAGCCTTATAGTCAGCTGGCGAGTAGCCCACCTGTCCTTAGACCTGGAGACAGGAGAAATGACCATGGACACAACTTGGTGTACTTTAGATAGCAACCCGTCTTTTGATTTAAGTAAACTTCCTATCACCAAGGATTATAACACAAGGAACACCACAGTTGTAAGGCGAGACGAGGGATTACCTGGCTGAGCCATGCCCCCCTCATTAGCCCCTCACTATGCGGGTCAAAGCTTTTTAGGTGAGGTACTTTTTTTCTGCCCCGGGGCAGGCTATAAGGAGGACGGAATAAAGTCTTTCCTCCTGGCCACACGGTAATACCGTGCCGAAATACGGTTTAGCTGCCTAAAGGCCCCAGCTTATTCCTTTAGGGCCCTCTCCTCAATTAAGAGGGGACGTGCTACCGCCCTCAGCTGGGTTAGAAGCCCGGCCTCACTGTTTAGTCCTCTTACAGCACCTATCTAGCATAACACGCGGCCGTTGCCAACTGACCAAATTACATTTATTAGCTGTTGCTTAGAATTGGCCCAAAAACGAACCCCGCCCTAATTCCCTATAAAATGTGAACTTTGAACAGAGCTGTAAGAAAAAAAACATTAGCGCGTTACATCGGCGAGAGGAAGTACCCCTCGACTGACTGGCTGCTTTTTTTCGTATCCGAGCAGTTCCTCCTCTCAGAGGACCCCACACTACGTTACGAGACAGAGAGGCTTCCTTACCCCAGATACTTAGGCCCCTTTGTCTGCCTGTATTTATTCGAAACCCCGGAAAGGGTTATCACCCTGAGCTCAACTCAGGGGCATCTTTTTTTTTCGCAGGAGGACGGAATGTTCACCTCCCACAGCAGGTGAGGAAAAGAAAGCGATTTCCCCAGGTTTGCCCTGTGGCAGACTCCTATTCTAGAAGACTTCGACTTGACAGATGCTTATATTTACGGCCGCCCAGAAGGCACCCTGCCGTGACATATGCCAACAGAAGTTCGGAAATGCTACGAGCGAAATGATTGCTTGACCCGATTTTTAGTTGTGTCCCCCCAACGTGAGATAACCTCTCAAGAAATAGAAGCCATTGCTCTCTGTTTGGCCTAGACACGGGCTTGAGCTCCAACCCCTACCGCTCTAGGGACCAGAACTCGTAGTCAAATCTGCCAGACTTATTACGAAGAGTTTTTACTTCAGGTAAATCTTATCTTGTGTTAGGAAAAAAGGAAACTCTAAACAGAGCTGTAAGTAAAAGTATATTAACACGACACGAAGGCAAGAGAAAGCACCCGTCGGCTGACTGGCCACTCTTTCTGCATACGAGGAATTCATCCCTCATGTAGACATTATGCTATGTTGTCAGGCAGAAAGGCTTCCTTACCGGAGGTATTTAGGCCCTTTTGTCTGCCCGTACCTATTCGAAACCCCGGAAGGGGAGATCACCCTGACATGAAGGCAGGGGCATATTTTCTTTTCTATTGTAGGTGGAGCCTTTATTTCTCGTAGCAGGTGAGGAGAAGAAGGTGATTTTCCCAGGTTTAACGTGTGGCAAACTTTTATCTTGGAAAACTTCAATTTGACAAATGCCCGTGTTTACGGCCGCCTGGAAAGCACTCTGTTGTGGTAAACACCAACAAGGCCCGAAAACCCGATTTTTGGTCGTCTCTCCCCAACATAAAGTCACCTCTTAGCAAGTAGAAGCCATCTCTTTTTGTTCAGCTTAGCCACAGGGCTAAAAACCCCACTCCCCCCTCTAGGGGGATTAAGGCTCATGGCTAAGTCTACTAGACTACGAAGAGTTTTGCCTGAAGTAAGCCTTATCTTGTGTTAGGAAAGAAGGAGACTCTGAACTCTTACTAACACCGAGCAAAAGACGATTGGCACGACACGTAGGGGAGAGAAAGCACCCGTCGGCTGACTGGCTGCTCTTTCTGCCATACAAGGAATTCATCTCTTATGTAGACATTATACTGTGTTACGAGGCAGAAAGGCTTCCTTACCGGAGGTACTTAGGCCCTTTTATCTTCCTGCTATTCAAAACCCCGGAAGGAGAGATCACCCTGACAGGAAGGCAGGGGCATATTTTTTTCTCTATTGTCTCCGTCTTGCAAGTCTTAGACTAAGAGACACCCTAGAAGACAGCGCACCCCCCTGTAAGAACGCGTATCAAGGGCCCTCCCTTTCCAACACCCCGCTCCCGCCCCCTATGGGTCGCCCTGTTGCCCAGCCTTCTTTTTTTAGGATTCTACTCGAAGAAAGGACTCAGAGCTTGGCATAATTACACCTCGCTTAGAAATATCCCCCTACTCCGTTCCTGTACCTGCATTTGCGGTTGACGACTTACCTGAACCTTGGCAGGAGTCAGGTAAGAGGCCGGGGCTTGTGTGCCACCCCTTCTACCTCACCAACCCCAAAGGGCAGTACCCACTCCATTCCCAGATTAACCGTTAACCCACAGTACATTTGACGTAGAGAAGCCAATCTCGTGTCTTTGCCTTGGTTTTTTCAAAACCTACCCAAAGCTATCCCACCTCTTCGTTCGGGATAACAGGCCGCAGAGGCGAACGTGGCGACGAACATTGCCTGCGACCTGAAAAACTTTTGCTGAACATAAAATATCTGCTGGGGACTTTTTGCCCCCCATTGAAAATCTATTAGCTGTTGCTTAAGATTGGTCCAAAAACGGACCCATGGGTACCAGCCCACAAAAATTAAAATTGGCTTTAATTACACTGGAAATTTATTTCCATTACCCCTGAATTTTCAGTCAAACCCTCATTTGCCCCCCCTGGGGCCAGATTTTGGCTCGCAGCGGCTAGACTGCTTTTTACCGGATAAAATAAGGCCTTGTCGATTCGCCAGGAGCCCGTTTTGACACCCTGCTCCCGCCCCCTATGGGTCGCCCTGTTGCCCAGCCTTCTTTTTTTAGGATTCTACTCGAAGAAAGGACTCAGAGCTTGGCATAATTACACCTCGCTTAGAAATATCCCCCTACTCCGTTCCTGTACCTGCATTTGCGGTTGACGACTTACCTGAACCTTGGCAGGAGTCAGGTAAGAGGCCGGGGCTTGTGTGCCACCCCTTCTACCTCACCAACCCCAAAGGGCAGTACCCACTCCATTCCCAGATTAACCGTTAACCCACAGTACATTTGACGTAGAGAAGCCAATCTCGTGTCTTTGCCTTGGTTTTTTCAAAACCTACCCAAAGCTATCCCACCTCTTCGTTCGGGATAACAGGCCGCAGAGGCGAACGTGGCGACGAACATTGCCTGCGACCTGAAAAACTTTTGCTGAACATAAAATATCTGCTGGGGACTTTTTGCCCCCCATTGAAAATCTATTAGCTGTTGCTTAAGATTGGTCCAAAAACGGACCCAGGGCCCCCTAACCCCTTATAAATCTGGACCCTTCATAGGCCACTAAACAAAAGATTATTGGCACAACACGTAGGGGAGAAAAAGTGCCCCTCGACCGACTGGCTGCTCTTTCTGCCATACGAAGAATTCATCCCCCATGTGGACATTACACTATGTTATCAGGCAGAAAGGCTCCCTTACCGGAGATACCTAGGCCCTTTTGTCTGCCTATACCTATTCGAAACCCCGGAAGGGAAGATCACCCTGACATGAAGGCAGGGGCATATTTTTTTTTCTATGCTAGATGGAGTTTTTATTTCTCGTAGCAGGTGAGGGAAAGAAGGCTACTGTCCTGGGCTTAGCCTCTGGCAAGCCCCTGGCCTACAAAACTATGACCTAACAGACGCTCAAACTTACGGCCGCGCAGAAGGCACCCTCCCGTGGCATATGCCAACAGAAGTTCGGAAATGCTACGAGCGAAATGACTGCTTGACCCGATTTTTAGTCGTGTCTCCCCTACGTGAGATAACTTCTCAAGAAATAGAAGCCATTGCTCTCTGTTTGGCCTAGACACGGGCTTGAGCACCAACCCCTACCGCTCTAGGGACCAGAACTCATAATCAAATCTGCCAGACTTATTCGAAGAGTTTTTACTTCAGGTAAACCTTATCTTGTGTTAGGAAAAAAGGAAACTCTAAACAGAGCTGTAAGTAAAAGTATATTAACACGACACGTAGGCAAGAGAAAGCACCCGTCGGCTGACTGGCTACTCTTTCTGCATACGAGGAATTCATCCCTCATGTAGACATTATGCTATGTTGTCAGGCAGAAAGGCTTCCTTACCGGAGGTATTTAGGCCCTTTTGTCTGCCTATACCTATTCGAAACCCCGGAAGGGGAGATCACCCTGACATGAAGGCAGGGGCATATTCTTTTCTCTATTGTAGGCGGAGCTTTTATTTCCTGTAGCAGGTGAGGAGAAGAAGGTAATTTTCCCGGGTTTAACGTGTGGCAAACTTTTATCTTGGAAAACTTCAATTTGACAAATGCTCAAACTTACGGCCGCCCAGAGGGCACCCTGTTCTGACAAACACCAACAGAAGTTCGGAAATGCTACGAGCGAAATGACTGCTTGACCCGATTTTTAGTCGTCTCTCCCCTACGTGAGATAACTTCTCAAGAAATAGAAGCCATCGCTCTCTGTTTGGCCTAGACACGGGCTTGAGCTCCAACCCCTACCGCTCTAGGGACCAGAACTCATAGTCAAATCTGCCAGACTTATTACGAAGAGTTTTTACTTCAGGTAAATCTTATCTTGTGTTAGGAAAGAAGGAGACTCTGAACTCTTACTAAGGCACTAAGCAAAAGACGATTGGCACGACACGTAGGGGAGAGAAAGCACCCGTCGGCTGACTGGCTGCTCTTTCTGCCATACGAAGAGTTCTTCCCTCAAGAACACATTTTTTTTCTTTTGCAGGCGGAGCCTTTATTTCCCGTAGCAAGTGGGGTAAAGAGGACAACCTTCCCCGGTTTAACTGACGGTAAGCTCCGTCTTGCAAGTCTTAGACTAAAAGACACCCTAGAAGACAGCGCACCCCCCCCTGTAAGAACGCGTATCAAGGGCCCTCTCTTTCCGACACCCCGCTCCCGCCCCCTATGGGTCGCCCTGTTGCCCAGCCTTCTTTTTTTAGGATTCTACTCGAAGAAAGGACTCAGAGCTTGGCATAATTACACCTCACTTAGAAATATCCCCCTACTCCGTTCCTGTACCTGCATTTGCGGTTGACGACTTACCTGAACCTTGGCAGGAGTCAGGTAAGAGGCCGGGGCTTGTGTGCCACCCCTTCTACCTCACCAACCCCAAAGGGCAGTACCCACTCCATTCCCAGATTAACCGTTAACCCACAGTACATTTGACGTAAAGAAGCCAATCTCGTGTCTTTGCCTTGGTTTTTTCAAAACCTACCCAAAGCTATCCCACCTCTTCGTTCGGGATAACAGGCCGCAGAGGCGAACGTGGCGACGAACATTGCCTGCGACCTGAAAAACTTTTGCTGAACATAAAATATCTGCTGGGGACTTTTTGCCCCCCATTGAAAATCTATTAGCTGTTGCTTAAGATTGGTCCAAAAACGGACCCATGGGTACCAGCCCACAAAAATTAAAATTGGCTTTAATTACACTGGAAATTTATTTCCATTACCCCTGAATTTTCAGTCAAACCCTCATTTGCCCCCCCTGGGGCCAGATTTTGGCTCGCAGCGGCTAGACTGCTTTTTACCGGATAAAATAAGGCCTTGTCGATTCGCCAGGAGCCCGTTTTGACACCCTGCTCCCGCCCCCTATGGGTCGCCCTGTTGCCCAGCCTTCTTTTTTTAGGATTCTACTCGAAGAAAGGACTCAGAGCTTGGCATAATTACACCTCGCTTAGAAATATCCCCCTACTCCGTTCCTGTACCTGCATTTGCGGTTGACGACTTACCTGAACCTTGGCAGGAGTCAGGTAAGAGGCCGGGGCTTGTGTGCCACCCCTTCTACCTCACCAACCCCAAAGGGCAGTACCCACTCCATTCCCAGATTAACCGTTAACCCACAGTACATTTGACGTAAAGAAGCCAATCTCGTGTCTTTGCCTTGGTTTTTTCAAAACCTACCCAAAGCTATCCCACCTCTTCGTTCGGGATAACAGGCCGCAGAGGCGAACGTGGCGACGAACATTGCCTGCGACCTGAAAAACTTTTGCTGAACATAAAATATCTGCTGGGGACTTTTTGCCCCCCATTGAAAATCTATTAGCTGTTGCTTAAGATTGGTCCAAAAACGGACCCAGGGCCCCCTAACCCCTTATAAATCTGGACCCTTCATAGGCCACTAAACAAAAGATTATTGGCACAACACGTAGGGGAGAAAAAGTGCCCCTCGACCGACTGGCTGCTCTTTCTGCCATACGAAGAATTCATCCCCCATGTGGACATTACACTATGTTATCAGGCAGAAAGGCTCCCTTACCGGAGATACCTAGGCCCTTTTGTCTGCCTATACCTATTCGAAACCCCGGAAGGGAAGATCACCCTGACATGAAGGCAGGGGCATATTTTTTTTTCTATGCTAGATGGAGTTTTTATTTCTCGTAGCAGGTGAGGGAAAGAAGGCTACTGTCCTGGGCTTAGCCTCTGGCAAGCCCCTGGCCTACAAAACTATGACCTAACAGACGCTCAAACTTACGGCCGCGCAGAAGGCACCCTCCCGTGGCATATGCCAACAGAAGTTCGGAAATGCTACGAGCGAAATGACTGCTTGACCCGATTTTTAGTCGTGTCTCCCCTACGTGAGATAACTTCTCAAGAAATAGAAGCCATTGCTCTCTGTTTGGCCTAGACACGGGCTTGAGCACCAACCCCTACCGCTCTAGGGACCAGAACTCATAGTCAAATCTGCCAGACTTATTCGAAGAGTTTTTACTTCAGGTAAACCTTATCTTGTGCCAGGAAAAAAGGAAACTCTAAACAGGGCTGTAAGAAAAAGTATATTAGCACGACACGTAGGCAAGAGAAAGCACCCCTCGACCGACTGGCCACTCTTTCTGCCATACGAGGAATTCATTTCTCATGTAGACATTATGCTATGTTGTCAGGCAGAAAGGCTTCCTTACCGGAGGTACTTAGGCCCTTTATCTTCCTGCTACTCAAAACCCCGGAAGGAGAGATCACCTTGACAGGAAGGCAGGGGCATATTCTTTTCTCTATTGTAGGTGGAGCTTTTATTTCCTGTAGCAGGTGAGGCGAAGAAGGCTACTGTCCTGGGCTTAGCCTCTGGCAAATCCCTGTCCTACAAAACTATGACCTAACAAATGCTCAAACTTACGGCCGCCCAGAAGGCACCCTGCCGTGACAAGTACCAACAGAAGTTCGGAAATGCTACGAGCGAAATGACTGCTTGACCCGATTTTTAGTCGTCTCTCCCCAACGCGAGATAACTTCTCAAGAAATAGAAGCCATTGCTCTCTGTTTGGCCTAGACACGGGCTTGAGCTCCAACCCCTACCGCTCTAGGGACCAGAACTCATAATCAAATCTGCCAGACTTATTCGAAGAGTTTTTACTTCAGGTAAACCTTATCTTGTGTAGGAAAAAAGGAAACTCTAAACAGAGCTGTAAGTAAAAGTATATTAACACGACACGTAGGCAAGAGAAAGCACCCGTCGGCTGACTGGCTACTCTTTCTGCATACGAGGAATTCATCCCTCATGTAGACATTATGCTATGTTGTCAGGCAGAAAGGCTTCCTTACCGGAGGTATTTAGGCCCTTTTGTCTGCCTATACCTATTCGAAACCCCGGAAGGGGAGATCACCCTGACATGAAGGCAGGGGCATATTCTTTTCTCTATTGTAGGCGGAGCTTTTATTTCCTGTAGCAGGTGAGGAGAAGAAGGTAATTTTCCCGGGTTTAACGTGTGGCAAACTTTTATCTTGGAAAACTTCAATTTGACAAATGCTCAAACTTACGGCCGCCCAGAGGGCACCCTGTTCTGACAAACACCAACAGAAGTTCGGAAATGCTACGAGCGAAATGACTGCTTGACCCGATTTTTAGTCGTCTCTCCCCTACGTGAGATAACTTCTCAAGAAATAGAAGCCATCGCTCTCTGTTTGGCCTAGACACGGGCTTGAGCTCCAACCCCTACCGCTCTAGGGACCAGAACTCATAGTCAAATCTGCCAGACTTATTACGAAGAGTTTTTACTTCAGGTAAATCTTATCTTGTGTTAGGAAAGAAGGAGACTCTGAACTCTTACTAAGGCACTAAGCAAAAGACGATTGGCACGACACGTAGGGGAGAGAAAGCACCCGTCGGCTGACTGGCTGCTCTTTCTGCCATACGAAGAGTTCTTCCCTCAAGAACACATTTTTTTTCTTTTGCAGGCGGAGCCTTTATTTCCCGTAGCAAGTGGGGTAAAGAGGACAACCTTCCCCGGTTTAACTGACGGTAAGCTCCGTCTTGCAAGTCTTAGACTAAAAGACACCCTAGAAGACAGCGCACCCCCCCCTGTAAGAACGCGTATCAAGGGCCCTCTCTTTCCGACACCCCGCTCCCGCCCCCTATGGGTCGCCCTGTTGCCCAGCCTTCTTTTTTTAGGATTCTACTCGAAGAAAGGACTCAGAGCTTGGCATAATTACACCTCACTTAGAAATATCCCCCTACTCCGTTCCTGTACCTGCATTTGCGGTTGACGACTTACCTGAACCTTGGCAGGAGTCAGGTAAGAGGCCGGGGCTTGTGTGCCACCCCTTCTACCTCACCAACCCCAAAGGGCAGTACCCACTCCATTCCCAGATTAACCGTTAACCCACAGTACATTTGACGTAGAGAAGCCAATCTCGTGTCTTTGCCTTGGTTTTTTCAAAACCTACCCAAAGCTATCCCACCTCTTCGTTCGGGATAACAGGCCGCAGAGGCGAACGTGGCGACGAACATTGCCTGCGACCTGAAAAACTTTTGCTGAACATAAAATATCTGCTGGGGACTTTTTGCCCCCCATTGAAAATCTATTAGCTGTTGCTTAAGATTGGTCCAAAAACTGACCCAGGGCCCCCTAACCCCTTATAAATCTGGACCCTTCATAGGCCACTAAACAAAAGATTATTGGCACAACACGTAGGGGAGAAAAAGTGCCCCTCGACCGACTGGCTGCTCTTTCTGCCATACGAAGAATTCATCCCCCATGTGGACATTACACTATGTTATCAGGCAGAAAGGCTCCCTTACCGGAGATACCTAGGCCCTTTTGTCTGCCTATACCTATTCGAAACCCCGGAAGGGAAGATCACCCTGACATGAAGGCAGGGGCATATTTTCTTTTCTATGCTAGATGGAGTTTTTATTTCTCGTAGCAGGTGAGGGAAAGAAGGCTACTGTCCTGGGCTTAGCCTCTGGCAAGCCCCTGGCCTACAAAACTATGACCTAACAGACGCTCAAACTTACGGCCGCGCAGAAGGCACCCTCCCGTGGCATATGCCAACAGAAGTTCGGAAATGCTACGAGCGAAATGACTGCTTGACCCGATTTTTAGTCGTGTCTCCCCTACGTGAGATAACTTCTCAAGAAATAGAAGCCATTGCTCTCTGTTTGGCCTAGACACGGGCTTGAGCACCAACCCCTACCGCTCTAGGGACCAGAACTCATAGTCAAATCTGCCAGACTTATTCGAAGAGTTTTTACTTCAGGTAAACCTTATCTTGTGCCAGGAAAAAAGGAAACTCTAAACAGGGCTGTAAGAAAAAGTATATTAGCACGACACGTAGGCAAGAGAAAGCACCCCTCGACCGACTGGCCACTCTTTCTGCCATACGAAGAATTCATCCCTCATGTAGACATTATACTATCTTATGAAGCAGAAAGGCTTCCTTACCGGAGGTATTTAGGCCCTTTTGTCTGCCTATACCTATTCGAAACCCCGGAAGGGGAGATCACCCTGACATGAAGGCAGGGGCATATTCTTTTCTCTATTGTAGGCGGAGCTTTTATTTCCTGTAGCAGGTGAGGAGAAGAAGGTAATTTTCCCGGGTTTAACGTGTGGCAAACTTTTATCTTGGAAAACTTCAATTTGACAAATGCCCGTGTTTTCGGCCGCCTGGAAAGCACTCTGTTGTGGTAAACACCAACAAGGTCCGAAAACCCGATTTTTGGTCGTCTCTCCCCAACATAAAGTCACCTCTTAGCAAGTAGAAGCCATCTCTTTTTGTTCAGCTTAGCCACAGGGCTAAAAACCCCACTCCCCCTCTAGGGGGATTAAGGCTCATGGCTAAGTCTACTAGACTACGAAGAGTTTTGCCTGAAGTAAGCCTTATCTTGTGTTAGGAAAGAAGGAGACTCTGAACTCTTACTAACACCGAGCAAAAGACGATTGGCACGACACGTAGGGGAGAGAAAGCACCCGTCGGCTGACTGGCTGCTCTTTCTGCCATACAAGGAATTCATCTCTTATGTAGACATTATACTATGTTACGAGGCAGAAAGGCTTCCTTACCGGAGGTACTTAGGCCCTTTTATCTTCCTGCTATTCAAAACCCCGGAAGGAGAGATCACCCTGACAGGAAGGCAGGGGCATATTCTTTTCTCTATTGTCTCCGTCTTGCAAGTCTTAGACTAAGAGACACCCTAGAAGACAGCGCACCCCCCTGTAAGAACGCGTATCAAGGGCCCTCTCTTTCCGACACCCCGCTCCCGCCCCCTATGGGTCGCCCTGTTGCCCAGCCTTCTTTTTTTAGGATTCTACTCGAAGAAAGGACTCAGAGCTTGGCATAATTACACCTCGCTTAGAAATATCCCCCTACTCCGTTCCTGTACCTGCATTTGCGGTTGACGACTTACCTGAACCTTGGCAGGAGTCAGGTAAGAGGCCGGGGCTTGTGTGCCACCCCTTCTACCTCACCAACCCCAAAGGGCAGTACCCACTCCATTCCCAGATTAACCGTTAACCCACAGTACATTTGACGTAAAGAAGCCAATCTCGTGTCTTTGCCTTGGTTTTTTCAAAACCTACCCAAAGCTATCCCACCTCTTCGTTCGGGATAACAGGCCGCAGAGGCGAACGTGGCGACGAACATTGCCTGCGACCTGAAAAACTTTTGCTGAACATAAAATATCTGCTGGGGACTTTTTGCCCCCCATTGAAAATCTATTAGCTGTTGCTTAAGATTGGTCCAAAAACGGACCCAGGGCCCCCTAACCCCCTTATAAAATCTGAACCCTTCACAGGGCACTAAGCAAAAGGCGATTGGCACGACACGTAGGGGAAAGAAAGTACCCCTCGACCGACTGGCTGCTCTTTATGCCATTCGAAGAATTCATCCCCCATGTGGACATTATACTATGTTATGAAGCAGAAAGGCTTCCTTACCGGAGATACCTAGGCCCTTTTGTCTGCCTATACCTATTCGAAACCCCGGAAGGAGAGATCACTTTGACATGAAGGCAGGGGCATATTTTCTTTTCTATTGTAGATGGAGCTTTTATCTCTCGTAGCAGATGGGGCGAAGAAGGCTGCTTTCCTGGGTTTAGCCTCTGACAAATCCCTGTCCTACAAAACTATGACTTGTCAAATGCTCAGATTTACGGCCGACCAGAGGACACCCTGCCGTGACAAGTTCCAACAGAAGTTCGGAAATGCTACGAGCGAAATGACTGCTTGACCCGATTTTTAGTCGTGTCTCCCCTACGTGAGATAACTTCTCAAGAAATAGAAGCCATCGCTCTCTGTTTGGCCTAGACACGGGCTTGAGCTCCAACCCCTACCGCTCTAGGGACCAGAACTCATAGTCAAATCTGCCAGACTTATTACGAAGAGGTTTTACTTCAGGTAAATCTTATCTTGTGTTAGGAAAAAAGGAAACTCTAAACAGAGCTGTAAGCAAAAGTATATTAACACGACACGTAGGCAAGAGAAAGCACCCGTCGGCTGACTGGCTACTCTTTCTGCCATACGAGGAATTCATCCCTCGTATAGACATTATGCTATGTTGTCAGGCAGAAAGGCTTCCTTACCGGAGGTACTTAGGCCCTTTATCTTCCTGATATTCAAAACCCCGGAAGGAGAGATCACCTTGACAGGAAGGCAGGGGCATATTCTTTTCTCTATTGTAGGCGGAGCTTTTATTTCCTGTAGCAGGTGAGGAGAAGAAGGTAATTTTTCCGGGTTTAACGTGTGGCAAACTTTTATCTTGGAAAACTTCAATTTGACAAATGCTCAAACTTACGGCCGCCCAGAGGGCACCCTGTTCTGACAAACACCAACAGAAGTTCGGAAGTACCACAAGCAAAACGACTGCTTAACCCGATTGTTGGTTGTCTTTCCCCAACATAAAGTCACCTCTTAGCAAGTAAAAGCCACCCCCTTTGTTTAGCTTAGCCACAGGGCTAAAACCCCACTCTCCCCCTAGAGGGGGATTAGGCTCATGGCTAAGTCTACTAGACTACGAAGAGTTTTTACTTCAGGTAAATCTTATCTTGTGTTAGGAAAGAAGGAGACTCTGAACTCTTACTAAGGCACTAAGCAAAAGACGATTGGCACGACACGTAGGGGAGAGAAAGCACCCGTCGGCTGACTGGCTACTCTTTCTGCCATACGAAGAGTTCTTCCCTCAAGAACACATTTTTTTTCTTTTGCAGGCGGAGCCTTTATTTCCCGTAGCAAGTGGGGTAAAGAGGACAACCTTCCCCGGTTTAACTGACGGTAAGCTCCGTCTTGCAAGTCTTAGACTAAAAGACACCCTAGAAGACAGCGCACCCCCCCTGTAAGAACGCGTATCAAGGGCCCTCTCTTTCCGACACCCCGCTCCCGCCCCCTATGGGTCGCCCTGTTGCCCAGCCTTCTTTTTTTAGGATTCTACTCGAAGAAAGGACTCAGAGCTTGGCATAATTACACCTCGCTTAGAAATATCCCCCTACTCCGTTCCTGTACCTGCATTTGCGGTTGACGACTTACCTGAACCTTGGCAGGAGTCAGGTAAGAGGCCGGGGCTTGTGTGCCACCCCTTCTACCTCACCAACCCCAAAGGGCAGTACCCACTCCATTCCCAGATTAACCGTTAACCCACAGTACATTTGACGTAAAGAAGCCAATCTCGTGTCTTTGCCTTGGTTTTTCAAAACCTACCCAAAGCTATCCCACCTCTTCGTTCGGGATAACAGGCCGCAGAGGCGAACGTGGCGACGAACATTGCCTGCGACCTGAAAAACTTTTGCTGAACATAAAATATCTGCTGGGGACTTTTTGCCCCCCATTGAAAATCTATTAGCTGTTGCTTAAGATTGGTCCAAAAACGGACCCAGGGCCCCCTAACCCCCTTATAAAATCTGAACCCTTCACAGGGCACTAAGCAAAAGGCGATTGGCACGACACGTAGGGGAAAGAAAGTACCCCTCGACTGACTGGCTGCTCTTTATGCCATTCGAAGAATTCATCCCCCATGTGGACATTATACTATGTTATCAGGCAGAAAGGCTTCCTTACCGGAGATACCTAGGCCCTTTTGTCTGCCTATACCTATTCGAAACCCCGGAAGGGGAGATCACTTTGACATGAAGGCAGGGGCATATTTTCTTTTCTATTGTAGATGGAGCTTTTATCTCTCGTAGCAGATGGGGCGAAGAAGGCTGCTTTCCTGGGTTTAGCCTCTGACAAATCCCTGTCCTACAAAACTATGACTTGTCAAATGCTCAGATTTACGGCCGACCGGAGGACACCCTGCCGTGACAAGTTCCAACAGAAGTTCGGAAATGCTACGAGCGAAATGACTGCTTGACCCGATTTTTAGTCGTCTCTCCCCTACGTGAGATAACTTCTCAAGAAATAGAAGCCATTGCTCTCTGTTTGGCCTAGACACGGGCTTGAGCTCCAACCCCTACCGCTCTAGGGACCAGAACTCATAGTCAAATCTGCCAGACTTATTCGAAGAGTTTTTACTTCAGGTAAACCTTATCTTGTGCCAGGAAAAAAGGAAACTCTAAACAGGGCTGTAAGTAAAAGTATATTAACACGACACGTAGGCAAGAGAAAGCACCCGTCGGCTGACTGGCTACTCTTTCTGCCATACGAAGAATTCATCCCTCATGTAGACATTATACTATCTTATGAAGCAGAAAGGCTTCCTTACCGGAGGTATTTAGGCCCTTTTGTCTGCCTATACCTATTCGAAACCCCGGAAGGAGAGATCACCTTGACAGGAAGGCAGGGGCATATTTTCTTTTCTATTGTAGATGGAGCCTTTATCTCTCGTAGCAGGTGAGAAGAAGAAGGTAATTTTCCCGGGTTTAACGTGTGGCAAACTTTTATCTTGGAAAACTTCAATTTGACAAATGCTCAAACTTACGGCCGCCCAGAGGGCACCCTGTTCTGACAAACACCAACAGAAGTTCGGAAATGCTACGAGCGAAATGACTGCTTGACCCGATTTTTAGTCGTGTCTCCCCTACGTGAGATAACTTCTCAAGAAATAGAAGCCATCGCTCTCTGTTTGGCCTAGACACGGGCTTGAGCTCCAACCCCTACCGCTCTAGGGACCAGAACTCATAGTCAAATCTGCCAGACTTATTACGAAGAGTTTTTACTTCAGGTAAATCTTATCTTGTGTTAGGAAAGAAGGAGACTCTGAACTCTTACTAAGGCACTAAGCAAAAGACGATTGGCACGACACGTAGGGGAGAGAAAGCACCCGTCGGCTGACTGGCTGCTCTTTCTGCCATACGAAGAGTTCTTCCCTCAAGAACACATTTTTTTTCTTTTGCAGGCGGAGCCTTTATTTCCCGTAGCAAGTGGGGTAAAGAGGACAACCTTCCCCGGTTTAACTGACGGTAAGCTCCGTCTTGCAAGTCTTAGACTAAAAGACACCCTAGAAGACAGCGCACCCCCCCCTGTAAGAACGCGTATCAAGGGCCCTCTCTTTCCGACACCCCGCTCCCGCCCCCTATGGGTCGCCCTGTTGCCCAGCCTTCTTTTTTTAGGATTCTACTCGAAGAAAGGACTCAGAGCTTGGCATAATTACACCTCGCTTAGAAATATCCCCCTACTCCGTTCCTGTACCTGCATTTGCGGTTGACGACTTACCTGAACCTTGGCAGGAGTCAGGTAAGAGGCCGGGGCTTGTGTGCCACCCCTTCTACCTCACCAACCCCAAAGGGCAGTACCCACTCCATTCCCAGATTAACCGTTAACCCACAGTACATTTGACGTAAAGAAGCCAATCTCGTGTCTTTGCCTTGGTTTTTTCAAAACCTACCCAAAGCTATCCCACCTCTTCGTTCGGGATAACAGGCCGCAGAGGCGAACGTGGCGACGAACATTGCCTGCGACCTGAAAAACTTTTGCTGAACATAAAATATCTGCTGGGGACTTTTTGCCCCCCATTGAAAATCTATTAGCTGTTGCTTAAGATTGGTCCAAAAACGGACCCAGGGCCCCCTAACCCCCTTATAAAATCTGAACCCTTCACAGGGCACTAAGCAAAAGGCGATTGGCACGACACGTAGGGGAAAGAAAGTACCCCTCGACTGACTGGCTGCTCTTTATGCCATTCGAAGAATTCATCCCCCATGTGGACATTATACTATGTTATCAGGCAGAAAGGCTTCCTTACCGGAGATACCTAGGCCCTTTTGTCTGCCTATACCTATTCGAAACCCCGGAAGGGGAGATCACTTTGACATGAAGGCAGGGGCATATTTTCTTTTCTATTGTAGATGGAGCTTTTATCTCTCGTAGCAGATGGGGCGAAGAAGGCTGCTTTCCTGGGTTTAGCCTCTGACAAATCCCTGTCCTACAAAACTATGACTTGTCAAATGCTCAGATTTACGGCCGACCGGAGGACACCCTGCCGTGACAAGTTCCAACAGAAGTTCGGAAATGCTACGAGCGAAATGACTGCTTGACCCGATTTTTAGTCGTGTCTCCCCTACGTGAGATAACTTCTCAAGAAATAGAAGCCATTGCTCTCTGTTTGGCCTAGACACGGGCTTGAGCTCCAACCCCTACCGCTCTAGGGACCAGAACTCATAGTCAAATCTGCCAGACTTATTCGAAGAGTTTTTACTTCAGGTAAACCTTATCTTGTGCCAGGAAAAAAGGAAACTCTAAACAGGGCTGTAAGTAAAAGTATATTAACACGACACGTAGGCAAGAGAAAGCACCCGTCGGCTGACTGGCTACTCTTTCTGCCATACGAAGAATTCATCCCTCATGTAGACATTATACTATCTTATGAAGCAGAAAGGCTTCCTTACCGGAGGTACTTAGGCCCTTTATCTTCCTGCTACTCAAAACCCCGGAAGGAGAGATCACCTTGACAGGAAGGCAGGGGCATATTCTTTTCTCTATTGTAGGTGGAGCTTTTATTTCCTGTAGCAGGTGAGGCGAAGAAGGCTACTGTCCTGGGCTTAGCCTCTGGCAAATCCCTGTCCTACAAAACTATGACCTAACAAATGCTCAAACTTACGGCCGCCCAGAAGGCACCCTGCCGTGACAAGTACCAACAGAAGTTCGGAAATGCTACGAGCGAAATGACTGCTTGACCCGATTTTTAGTCGTCTCTCCCCAACGCGAGATAACTTCTCAAGAAATAGAAGCCATCGCTCTCTGTTTGGCCTAGACACGGGCTTGAGCTCCAACCCCTACCGCTCTAGGGACCAGAACTCATAGTCAAATCTGCCAGACTTATTACGAAGAGTTTTTACTTCAGGTAAATCTTATCTTGTGTTAGGAAAGAAGGAGACTCTGAACTCTTACTAAGGCACTAAGCAAAAGACGATTGGCACGACACGTAGGGGAGAGAAAGCACCCGTCGGCTGACTGGCTGCTCTTTCTGCCATACGAAGAGTTCTTCCCTCAAGAACACATTTTTTTTCTTTTGCAGGCGGAGCCTTTATTTCCCGTAGCAAGTGGGGTAAAGAGGACAACCTTCCCCGGTTTAACTGACGGTAAGCTCCGTCTTGCAAGTCTTAGACTAAAAGACACCCTAGAAGACAGCGCACCCCCCCCTGTAAGAACGCGTATCAAGGGCCCTCTCTTTCCGACACCCCGCTCCCGCCCCCTATGGGTCGCCCTGTTGCCCAGCCTTCTTTTTTTAGGATTCTACTCGAAGAAAGGACTCAGAGCTTGGCATAATTACACCTCGCTTAGAAATATCCCCCTACTCCGTTCCTGTACCTGCATTTGCGGTTGACGACTTACCTGAACCTTGGCAGGAGTCAGGTAAGAGGCCGGGGCTTGTGTGCCACCCCTTCTACCTCACCAACCCCAAAGGGCAGTACCCACTCCATTCCCAGATTAACCGTTAACCCACAGTACATTTGACGTAAAGAAGCCAATCTCGTGTCTTTGCCTTGGTTTTTTCAAAACCTACCCAAAGCTATCCCACCTCTTCGTTCGGGATAACAGGCCGCAGAGGCGAACGTGGCGACGAACATTGCCTGCGACCTGAAAAACTTTTGCTGAACATAAAATATCTGCTGGGGACTTTTTGCCCCCCATTGAAAATCTATTAGCTGTTGCTTAAGATTGGTCCAAAAACGGACCCATGGGTACCAGCCCACAAAAATTAAAATTGGCTTTAATTACACTGGAAATTTATTTCCATTACCCCTGAATTTTCAGTCAAACCCTCATTTGCCCCCCCCTGGGGCCAGATTTTGGCTCGCAGCGGCTAGACTGCTTTTTACCGGATAAAATAAGGCCTTGTCGATTCGCCAGGAGCCCGTTTTGACACCCTGCTCCCGCCCCCTATGGGTCGCCCTGTTGCCCAGCCTTCTTTTTTTAGGATTCTACTCGAAGAAAGGACTCAGAGCTTGGCATAATTACACCTCGCTTAGAAATATCCCCCTACTCCGTTCCTGTACCTGCATTTGCGGTTGACGACTTACCTGAACCTTGGCAGGAGTCAGGTAAGAGGCCGGGGCTTGTGTGCCACCCCTTCTACCTCACCAACCCCAAAGGGCAGTACCCACTCCATTCCCAGATTAACCGTTAACCCACAGTACATTTGACGTAAAGAAGCCAATCTCGTGTCTTTGCCTTGGTTTTTTCAAAACCTACCCAAAGCTATCCCACCTCTTCGTTCGGGATAACAGGCCGCAGAGGCGAACGTGGCGACGAACATTGCCTGCGACCTGAAAAACTTTTGCTGAACATAAAATATCTGCTGGGGACTTTTTGCCCCCCATTGAAAATCTATTAGCTGTTGCTTAAGATTGGTCCAAAAACGAACTCAGGGCCCCCAACCCCTTATAAAATCTGGACCCTTAATAGTGCATTAAGCAAAAGATGATTGGCACGACACGTAGGGGGAAGAAAGTACCCCTCGACTGACTGGCTGCTCTTTCTGCCATACGAAGAATTCATCCCCCATGTGGACATTATACTATGTTATGAAGCAGAAAGGCTTCCTTACCGGAGGTATTTAGGCCCTTTTGTCTGCCTATACCTATTCGAAACCCCGGAAGGGGAGATCACCCTGACATGAAGGCAGGGGCATATTCTTTTCTCTATTGTAGACGGAGCTTTTATTTCCTGTAGCAGGTGAGGCGAAGAAGGCTACTGTCCTGGGCTTAGCCTCTGGCAAATCCCTGTTCTACAAAACTATGACCTAACAAATGCTCAAACTTACGGCCGCCCAGAAGGCACCCTGCCGTGACAAGTACCAACAGAAGTTCGGAAATGCTACGAGCGAAATGACTGCTTGACCCGATTTTTAGTCGTGTCTCCCCTACGTGAGATAACTTCTCAAGAAATAGAAGCCATCGCTCTCTGTTTGGCCTAGACACGGGCTTGAGCTCCAACCCCTACCGCTCTAGGGACCAGAACTCATAGTCAAATCTGCCAGACTTATTACGAAGAGTTTTTACTTCAGGTAAATCTTATCTTGTGTTAGGAAAAAAGGAAACTCTAAACAGAGCTGTAAGCAAAAGTATATTAACACGACACGTAGGCAAGAGAAAGCACCCGTCGGCTGACTGGCTACTCTTTCTGCCATACGAGGAATTCATCCCCCATGTGGACATTATACTATGTTATGAAGCAGAAAGGCTTCCTTACCGGAGGTATTTAGGCCCTTTTGTCTGCCTATACCTATTCGAAACCCCGGAAGGAGAGATCACCTTGACAGGAAGGCAGGGGCATATTTTCTTTTCTATTGTAGATGGAGCCTTTATCTCTCGTAGCAGGTGAGGAGAAGAAGGTAATTTTCCCGGGTTTAACGTGTGGCAAACTTTTATCTTGGAAAGCTTCAATTTGACAAATGCTCAAACTTACGGCCGCCCAGAAGGCACCCTGCTCTGACAAACACCAACAGAAGTTCGGAAATGCTACGAGCGAAATGACTGCTTGACCCGATTTTTAGTCGTGTCTCCCCTACGTGAGATAACTTCTCAAGAAATAGAAGCCATCGCTCTCTGTTTGGCCTAGACACGGGCTTGAGCTCCAACCCCTACCGCTCTAGGGACCAGAACTCATAGTCAAATCTGCCAGACTTATTACGAAGAGTTTTTACTTCAGGTAAATCTTATCTTGTGTTAGGAAAGAAGGAGACTCTGAACTCTTACTAAGGCACTAAGCAAAAGACGATTGGCACGACACGTAGGGGAGAGAAAGCACCCGTCGGCTGACTGGCTGCTCTTTCTGCCATACGAAGAGTTCTTCCCTCAAGAACACATTTTTTTTCTTTTGCAGGCGGAGCCTTTATTTCCCGTAGCAAGTGGGGTAAAGAGGACAACCTTCCCCGGTTTAACTGACGGTAAGCTCCGTCTTGCAAGTCTTAGACTAAAAGACACCCTAGAAGACAGCGCACCCCCCCCTGTAAGAACGCGTATCAAGGGCCCTCTCTTTCCGACACCCCGCTCCCGCCCCCTATGGGTCGCCCTGTTGCCCAGCCTTCTTTTTTTAGGATTCTACTCGAAGAAAGGACTCAGAGCTTGGCATAATTACACCTCGCTTAGAAATATCCCCCTACTCCGTTCCTGTACCTGCATTTGCGGTTGACGACTTACCTGAACCTTGGCAGGAGTCAGGTAAGAGGCCGGGGCTTGTGTGCCACCCCTTCTACCTCACCAACCCCAAAGGGCAGTACCCACTCCATTCCCAGATTAACCGTTAACCCACAGTACATTTGACGTAAAGAAGCCAATCTCGTGTCTTTGCCTTGGTTTTTTCAAAACCTACCCAAAGCTATCCCACCTCTTCGTTCGGGATAACAGGCCGCAGAGGCGAACGTGGCGACGAACATTGCCTGCGACCTGAAAAACTTTTGCTGAACATAAAATATCTGCTGGGGACTTTTTGCCCCCCATTGAAAATCTATTAGCTGTTGCTTAAGATTGGTCCAAAAACGGACCCATGGGTACCAGCCCACAAAAATTAAAATTGGCTTTAATTACACTGGAAATTTATTTCCATTACCCCTGAATTTTCAGTCAAACCCTCATTTGCCCCCCCTGGGGCCAGATTTTGGCTCGCAGCGGCTAGACTGCTTTTTACCGGATAAAATAAGGCCTTGTCGATTCGCCAGGAGCCCGTTTTGACACCCTGCTCCCGCCCCCTATGGGTCGCCCTGTTGCCCAGCCTTCTTTTTTTAGGATTCTACTCGAAGAAAGGACTCAGAGCTTGGCATAATTACACCTCGCTTAGAAATATCCCCCTACTCCGTTCCTGTACCTGCATTTGCGGTTGACGACTTACCTGAACCTTGGCAGGAGTCAGGTAAGAGGCCGGGGCTTGTGTGCCACCCCTTCTACCTCACCAACCCCAAAGGGCAGTACCCACTCCATTCCCAGATTAACCGTTAACCCACAGTACATTTGACGTAAAGAAGCCAATCTCGTGTCTTTGCCTTGGTTTTTTCAAAACCTACCCAAAGCTATCCCACCTCTTCGTTCGGGATAACAGGCCGCAGAGGCGAACGTGGCGACGAACATTGCCTGCGACCTGAAAAACTTTTGCTGAACATAAAATATCTGCTGGGGACTTTTTGCCCCCCATTGAAAATCTATTAGCTGTTGCTTAAGATTGGTCCAAAAACGAACTCAGGGCCCCCAACCCCTTATAAAATCTGGACCCTTAATAGTGCATTAAGCAAAAGATGATTGGCACGACACGTAGGGGGAAGAAAGTACCCCTCGACTGACTGGCTGCTCTTTCTGCCATACGAAGAATTCATCCCCCATGTGGACATTATACTATGTTATGAAGCAGAAAGGCTTCCTTACCGGAGGTATTTAGGCCCTTTTGTCTGCCTATACCTATTCGAAACCCCGGAAGGGGAGATCACCCTGACATGAAGGCAGGGGCATATTCTTTTCTCTATTGTAGACGGAGCTTTTATTTCCTGTAGCAGGTGAGGCGAAGAAGGCTACTGTCCTGGGCTTAGCCTCTGGCAAATCCCTGTTCTACAAAACTATGACCTAACAAATGCTCAAACTTACGGCCGCCCAGAAGGCACCCTGCCGTGACAAGTACCAACAGAAGTTCGGAAATGCTACGAGCGAAATGACTGCTTGACCCGATTTTTAGTCGTGTCTCCCCTACGTGAGATAACTTCTCAAGAAATAGAAGCCATCGCTCTCTGTTTGGCCTAGACACGGGCTTGAGCTCCAACCCCTACCGCTCTAGGGACCAGAACTCATAGTCAAATCTGCCAGACTTATTACGAAGAGTTTTTACTTCAGGTAAATCTTATCTTGTGTTAGGAAAGAAGGAGACTCTGAACCCTTACTAAGGCACTAAGCAAAAGACGATTGGCACGACACGTAGGGGAGAGAAAGCACCCGTCGGCTGACTGGCTGCTCTTTCTGCCATACGAAGAGTTCTTCCCTCAAGAACACATTTTTTTCTTTTGCAGGCGGAGCCTTAATTTCCCGTAGCAAGTGGGGTAAGAGGACAACCTTCCCCGGTTTAACTGACGGTAAGCTCCGTCTTGCAAGTCTTAGACTAAAAGACACCCTAGAAGACAGCGCACCCCCCCCTGTAAGAACGCGTATCAAGGGCCCTCTCTTTCCGACACCCTGCTCCCGCCCCCTATGGGTCGCCCTGTTGCCCAGCCTTCTTTTTTTAGGATTCTACTCGAAGAAAGGACTCAGAGCTTGGCATAATTACACCTCACTTAGAAATATCCCCTACTCCGTTCCTGTACCTGCATTTGCGGTTGACGACTTACCTGAACCTTGGCAGGAGTCAGGTAAGAGGCCGGGGCTTGTGTGCCACCCCTTCTACCTCACCAACCCCAAAGGGCAGTACCCACTCCATTCCCAGATTAACCGTTAACCCACAGTACATTTGACGTAGAGAAGCCAATCTCGTGTCTTTGCCTTGGTTTTTTCAAAACCTACCCAAAGCTATCCCACCTCTTCGTTCGGGATAACAGGCCGCAGAGGCGAACGTGGCGACGAACATTGCCTGCGACCTGAAAAACTTTTGCTGAACATAAAATATCTGCTGGGGACTTTTTGCCCCCCATTGAAAATCTATTAGCTGTTGCTTAAGATTGGTCCAAAAACGGACCCATGAGGCAGCAATTGCTACTAATCTGGGGCTTCGCCGCACGAGTTCCGCCCGAGCAAGCTACCGCATTAACAACAAAAAAATCCCCCGCAACCTCCTTAGGGCACCCCTTAAAAATACAAGCTGAGAGCACAGTCCAACATAGGCCTGTTGGTCGTATCTCTCCAGCACGGCCCAAACCGACTAGCTTTAGGCAAAGCTCTTCCCCCTTAAAAGAAACATAAAACTCTTAGGGTTCTTATGCCGTCGGAAAAATTCCATATGCTTTCGTGCCCCAAGGGCCAAGAGAGGGCTTAACCTCTTAGTTCGAAAGCAATATAAGGCAACACCTTAAAACGCCTTTCGCCCAGCCAACCAAAAACAGGCAGCCAGGGCAGACCACAACACTTCAACTGGGGTACAGTGTTTGCGCACATAGGTCTTTGGCTCCTTTGGCGAGCTTAATAAGCTCTGCCCCAGCAAACCACAGCCTCCAACAAGAGGGGGGCCAAGATAAGTTAATATAAACCACAGGACTCATAACCCTGCTTTGCCTTTTTTTGAGGCTCTTGGCGCCAAACTTAACTTAAGTAACGCTTTTTCTCAGAAAATGCCTTTGTCCTCAGTAGCGCGAGCGAAAAGGAGTATTGTGTGAATAGTACCGTAAGGGAACCTTGGGCTGTCGCCGCCCAGATTGATGTTCCTCAAAAACAAAGTACGAGACACCTCGGTACCTTTTGCATTATGGTTAGATGAAAGTTAAACAGATGAGTTAACCCGAAGTGGTGTGATCTACCCTGGGGAGGGAGGATGGCGTTGCAAAGCCATGGACTTACTCCAAGGTAGGGGCGAGATACCTGTTCGCACACCGCGATAGCTGGTTCCCCCAGAAAGGCACATTAGTGCCTCGATCAGACATATTTCCCTGGTAGATTCTACCTTAGAATAATCAGATCGCCTGAGGTAGAGGGGCTAAGCTCTCTGCCTAAACCTTATAGTCACCGGAAGGTTGGTAGTCATAGTAGGCTATTGAGTGGCCACCTTAGAAATCTTGTTACAAAGAAAAGCCGCCCTGAGTGAAATCCACTCCCACCGACTTTATATTGTATGGGGGCCGCATACTGCCCAACTCTTAGCGCAGGCCCGAGAATTTCTAAATTAGTAGTCATCTTGCCCAGTAAAGGGGGCCCCTTTCGAGTCAGCCCTCCTTCTCACCACTTCCGGCAAGCTAAAAAATACTGCTAAGGAACTCGGCAAACTAAGCTATCACGCCTGTTTCCCAAAAACATGGCCCTCCGCACATCCCTTACGGGAGGTCACACCTGCACAATGGCCTACGGGTTCAATTGCCGCGGTAACCTGACCGTGCAAAGGTAGCGTAATAAATAGCCTATTAATTGTTGGCCCGCATGAATGGTTTTACGCTGGTGGCGCTGTCTCAGCAGTATTTATTTGAACTTAACTTCTGGGTGAAAAGGCCCAGATACCCCTGAAAGACGATTAGACCCTATCGAACTTTAGGTAGATCGGACACCAGGGTGCAATTGAGCAGACCTGTTTTTCGCTAAACCTTTGGTTGGGGAAACCGGGGATCAAAAAAACCGCCCCCCCCCTCCTTGAAAGTAGACACCCGTTAAATGGGGGCAGGCATATACCAAAAGTCCTAGCCTCAAGGGCTATTAGCCTTCAGGAAAGTCATCTATCCGAACCTCCTAAGAGTCTGACAAGACATATCTTACTTGTAGTATGAACCTAAAGACCTGCTTCCACAGGCAACTGTTAATTGGGAAGAGTTACCGTAGGGATAACAGCGTAATCTTCCCGGCGAGACCACATTAAGGGGAGGGTTTGCGACCTCGATGTTGGCTTAGGGCTTCCTAGAAGTGCAGGGGCTTCTAAGGGTTGGTCTGTTCGACCATTAAAGCCTTACGTGAGCTGAGTTCAGATCGGCGTAAGCTAGGTCGGCTTCTATCTTCAGAACATTAAACTAAGGGATTGTACGAAAGGACTTCGCTTAGGGAACACTTCCGCTTTATGAGGAATGTATAATCCTCCAACTTTTTCCGGCCCCGGACAGCCCCCTTTTGGGGGCACCTTGCACGCGATGCACCGGCCTCTTCAGAAATCTACTGTTAAAAACTAAAGAAAGGAGGGCCAGACCAGGCCCCACATAAAGCCAGCCCCCAAAGCTGACTAGCAAAATTTGCTGAACAGCAATTGGCTTAGACCAAAGCTAGTGGTCCCGCCCACACTTTGCTATGAACCCTCACTTTTACCAGGTATTTTTTACAGGCCCTGCCAGTAAAAAGTCTATACAACTGGCCTGCCTTTTTGACCACATCTCAGCTGTAGCTGTTGTGGTCTTAGTGGTTGTCTTTTACTGGGCTGTGGTTGTGCTTTCAACTGGGGTAGCAGGGCACATAGGCTACAAAGAACATAAGCCCTTAGAGACAGTTTGAACTGTTATTCCTATACTTCTCCTTCTTTGAATTGCCCTGCCCTCCCTATACCTCTTATATAGCCACGACGAGACCCCAAAAAAAGTCTTCACCACAGTAAAAGTAATTGGCCACCAGTGATACTGGGAATACGAGTACAGCACTTGGGACATTTTTAAAGGGGACTCCTTTTCTTTCGACTCCTACATGGTACGAGACCCCGACTTGAAGTTTGGTCAGCCCCGAATCCTCACAGTTGACAAGCCTTTAGTCCTCCCCTACGGAGTTCCTGTCCGAATTATTACAACCTCCGCAGATGTAATTCACAGTTGAACTCTCCCTTCTATAGGGGTCAAAGCTGATGCTTTGCCCGGGCGTCTCAACCAGCTAGTTATCTGCTCCCTAAAACCCGGGATTGCCTGAGGGATATGCTCTGAGATCTGTGGTGACAGGCACGCCCACATACCTATCGAAGTCGAGTTTATCTCCCCTAAAGATTTCATCAAATGGTTAGAAGCAGCTAAAGCTGCCTGTTAATATCAACACCTTGTGACTAGGATGCGGCTAACGTGACGATGGGTCTCATCTACTAGTCACAAGGACATTGGCACCATATACCTACTGTTGGGATTTTGGGGGGGAATGGCGGGCACGACCTTAAGACTGCTTATCCGAGTGCACCTAATACACACAGGCACAGGGTTCCTAATCACAGGGACCCTGTACAACGCCGTTGTAACAGCACACGCATTTCTAATAATCTTTTTTATGGTCATGCCCGTCCTCATCGGAGGTTTTGGTAACTGATTAGTCCCTTTGATAATCCCAGCCCCAGACCTGGGGCTGGCCCGTTTAAACAACCTGAGATTTTGGCTTATTCCTCACTCCCTGGTCTTCTTACTTGTCTCTACCCTCACTGACACCGCAGTGGGCACAGGCTGAACGCTGTACCCCCCTCTTTCATCTCTAGAAGGCCACCACTCTCCTTGCGTCGATGAAGCCATTTTCTCTCTTCATATGAGAGGCCTTGCCTCTATCTTCGCCAGGATTAACTTTATCACAACTATTAAGCACGCCCGAGGCCCCCACAAACCAGTTGTTGCCCTGCCCCTTCTTGTTGCCGCTATTGCTGTCACAAGAATTCTCCTTCTTCTCTCTGTGCCCGTTCTTGCCGGGGCTCTCACAATACTTATTACCGACCGTAATATTAACACAGCCTTCTTCGACCCGGAGGGAGGAGGAGACCCTGTCCTATTCCAACACCTTTTTTGGTTCTTTGGTCACCCTGAAGTTTATATCCTTATTCTTCCTGGGTTCGGTGCCATCTCACATGTTTTCATATACTACGCCGGAAAGGACAAGGCCTTTGGCCATAGAAGGATAATTTATGCTATAGGAAGGATTGGGGTTCTCGGTTTTGTTGTCTGAGGACATCACATGTTCACTGTAGGCTTAGACGTAGACTCCCGGGCATATTTTACCTCTGCCACAATAATTATCGCAGTACCCACCGGGGTGAAAGTCTTTAGGTGGCTCGGGACTTTAATAGGAGGCGCACTTCGATTTGAAGCCCCTCTTTTCTGAGGCCTCGGGTTTCTAAGGCTATTTACTCTAGGAGGGCTGACCGGAGTAATTCTAGCAAACGCCTCCCTCGATGTGATACTTCACGACACCTATTTTGTAGTGGGACATTTCCACTACGTCCTCTCCATGGGGGCAGTGTTCACGATCTTCGGATCCGTGGCACACTTTTTCCCCTTATTTACCGGAGTAACCCTACACGGCCGTATGGCTATCAAGCACTTTTTCAATATAAGCCTTGGAGTAAATGTCACCTTCATGCCCCACCACTTTCTAGGCCTAAGAGGAATGCCACGACGAGTATTTGATTACCCGGTAGGATACTCCTTCTGGCACGGCATTAGAAGAATAGGGGCCGTAATAGATTACCTGACTGTAAACTATTTTGTACTGATTATTTGAGAAGCTTTCTCAGTCCAACGCCCTTTTATCGGGTTTATGCACCTCCCCACAATGCGAGAGTGGTTTACCCGAACCGTCCTCTTGCCCAGAGAACATCATGCTTACCGGAGAATAGATAGAAGATGACTGAAACCCGAGGCTTTTTCTGGCCCCCGATATGCTCACACACACGTGTGCAAGTAACTTTTCCCTAGACCTTATAACGCGACAAAAAGCCCTCAGGACCAACAGTCTCCCCAAGTAATCTTGGGGTCCGGGATGTCGCCCCGGACAGCCAAAGACTAAAACCCAAGGGGTAATCCTTGGCAGTTTTTTTCTTTTTTTTTATGGAAAAAACACTAATTAAAATGCCTTTCAATATAACCAAATTCCACCGAGTTCAAGAAAGACCTTGACCTTTCAGCGTCGCCGCTAGGACTGCCATCTTTGCCACCGGAATATTGGAATGGCTTTGGGACTACTCATTAATCGGGTTAATTTGAGGCTCAACAGCTACAGCATTTGGCTGCTCCTTATGGTGACGAGACGTCATCCGAGAAGCAACCTTCCAGGGCAAGCACACTAAGCTAGTCCAGCGGTTTATCAAGACGGGAATGCTCCTTTTTATTGCTTCTGAGGCCATGTTTTTTTTCTCTTTCTTCTGGGCATTTCTTCACTTCGCACTTAGCCCCTCCCTCGAAGTAGGAATAGTTTGGCCACCTATAGGAATTGTGCCCCCTAACGCATGGGGCTTGCCTTTCCTTAACTCCACCCTTTTGGTTAGCTCCGGGTTCACTTTAACCTGAGCTTCCCGGGCAGTAAAGGAAGGGAGAAAATGATCGGCAGCAGCCGGACTTACAGCAACAATCGCTCTCGGCCTTATCTTTATAAGGGTCCAAGCTAAGGAGTGGTGGGAAGCCCCTTTTGATATTCGAGACTCAGTCTTCGGAAGATGCTTTTACATAATAACAGGACTTCACGGCCTTCACGTCCTAGGGGGGCTAATTTTTCTCTTTGTCTGCTTAATCCGTCTTCTACGTAACCACTTTTCCACCGCACGGCATTTAGGTCTTCTCTGTGCCATCTGATACTGGCACTTTGTTGACGTAGTTTGAGTTTTCCTTTGAGCCCTAGTCTATGTCTGAGGGGGGTGAACAGAAGGGACCTTCCTCCAATATGTAAAAAAGGGATTGAACTTGGTCTAACCCTGCGCGGGGGCTAGTTTAACCAGAACACAGGCCTGTCTAGCCTAAAGTACACTAATTCAGTGTGCCCCCCTTCCGTGCAACTAAACAATGTAAAACTTTTTAATTTTTCTCTTTTGCTTAGTGCCTCTTTCCTCTTACTCCTAGTCCCCGTGGCAGGGGCCAATAGCCTTACCCCGGCTTTACTTTACTTTGAAGTATCTTCCGTTTCGACAACCTCTGTAGACTTCATCCTGCTCCTCGACCCGATCAGCGTTACTTTTATCGCCCTAGTCACCTTGATTGCTGCCGCAGTTACAGTGTACAGCCAAGATTACCTCCGCTCAGAACAAAGTAAAACCCGACTCTCCGGTCTACTAAGGCTATTTATTCTTTCTATAGCCCTATTTATTCTCACCCCAAATATTATCACCATGCTTATCGGATGGGACGGGCTAGGCCTAGTCTCATTTGCGCTGGTGTTGTTTTACAACAACCACATGAGCACCGGGGCTGCTTTAATTACCGGGCTAACCAACCGAATCGGAGACATTTTAATCCTGTGCTCAGCAGGCCTTTCACTAAAAGAAGGCCACTGAGACCTCCAATCCATAAGAGACAACTCCTCCGAGATCTTGTACTTGGCCCTGATAGTGGCGGCTTGCACAAAAAGGGCTCAATTTCCATTCTCTGCCTGACTCCCTCAGGCAATAGCTGCGCCAACACCAGTCTCAGCACTGGTGCACTCTTCTACCTTGGTCACGGCAGGAATCTATTTAATGGTCCGTCTCTCTCAGCACTTCACCCCAACAAGCAGCTACCTTTCGGGCCTCCTTTTCAGGGCCTCCCTCACCAGGGTAATTGCAGGAACCTGCGCCCTAGTGGAGACAGACCTGAAAAAAATTGTTGCTCTCTCCACCTTAAGACAACTCGGCACAATATCCGCCGCCCTAGGGTTAGGGGCCCCCCTATTAGCTCTCTTCCATTTAATCGCGCACGCCCTTTCCAAGTCTCTCTTATTTATTTGCGTCGGGTCCTTCATTTCCTTCAACAAGAGAAGGCAAGATACCCGAAACCTAAAAGCACACCTGTGAAAAAGAACACCTGTCAGCTTTGTAGGGGCTTTTATTGCAAGACTTTCCCTGTGTGGTCTGCCCTTTATCAGAGGATTTTACTCTAAGGACTTAATTCTAGAAGTATTGTGGCAAAGACCGCAGAGCACAATGGCCTTATTGAGGGGGGCCGCCTCTACGGCTTTGACCAGGGCCTACTCCTTAAAGCTAATAAAAATCACCTCAGAGGACTTTCCCTCCAATGAAAGGTCCCCGTCTCGCCTAGTCCTGGGCAGGGAAAGACTTTTCACCAAAATCCCGGTAGCCTTTCTCTCCGCCTCAACTTTAACAATAGGCTATTTCCTAAGAAAATCCTGAAGCCTCCTCTACACCCCTCTCCTCCTGTCAGGCCCCCATAAGTACTTTGCATGTGTTATACTCCTGGCCGGCTGATTTTTAGCCGAAGCAGAAAAAGCCAGGCTCCTCCTTCCTCCCCTACCCCAAAAAAGAAACCACTTTGTGCACTCCATATTCTTTATGGAGACACTCACCTCCCAAGGCCTTGTCAAAGGCCTAAAGCAACCCCTTTACACGACCTTCAAGGTCACTGAGCAAGGTTGAATCGAAAAGCTCACTACCTCGGCCTCAGAGCGAGCTCTTAAATCAGCTCTAAAAATAAGAGCACATCTGGCCACCACCCCCATGCTGATTTACATCACGTACGGCGTGATGCTGTTAGTTACGGCCGCGATAACGTCCAAAGGGGGCACCCACCTGTAGCCAGCAAACTTTACCAGTTGTGACAGAAATTGTAGCGGATTTAAGCTCCGCCTATGGGCAACAATGCCCCAACTGGTGGTACAGTGCCAGAGAATAATGGGTTATCTTGATGTGGTAAATTACGGTGGTCCGTAGGCCCACCCTGTGCTTCTCCCCAGAAGGTAGTTTAACCAAAACGCTGGTTTTGGGAACCAGTAATCAAGGGTACAACCTTGCCTTTTGATAACCTTAAAGCTGTAGTATAAAAAGTACCCCCTGCTTACACCAGGAAAGCCCTACAAATAAGAGGCAGCTTTTCGTTGCAGTATGTTAAGGAAACAAGAGGGCTCATGCCCCTATATTAGTCCGTAATAGGGCTCTGCACTACGAACCAGGCGATGGGGCTTCGCCCATAATTTTGAGTTTGCAACTCACCGTAATTTTTACTACGCCAGGGTGGCCTAAATCAGGCCCCTAAAAAACAAACTTATCCACAAAGAACACCAACAAGGCAAGAGGGCACACGTGCCCAAAAAGGGATAGATGCCCCACTTTTTCAAGGTCCCCCTCCACAAGAAAACAGTCAGCCCTCCCCTGAAATAGCTCCCCATACAGGTTAAGGTTAAACGCTGCACTAAAAAGCATAGCCGCACTCAAAGGCAGTAACAGCACATAGTGGCTGTTATGCGCTAAGACAGCCGGCACCACAAAAACCTCACCCACAATAGAAAACCAAGGAGGGGTAGGAATATTAGCAGATAGTAAGATTAACCCTCATAAAGCCAACGAGCGAGCCGACACGAGTAACCCTGAGACCGCTCTTAAAAGACGCGTCCCCTTTATATCATACACCCAATGGGTGAAGCAGAACAGACCTGAGGAGGTAAGCCCATGTCTTACTATAGTAATAAACGAACAGGAAATCCCTCATCTGTTTATGCAAACAGCCCCGTACACCACCAGCCTCATGTGGGCTACAGAAGAATAGGCAATTGCAGATTTTAAGTCAGCTTGCAGTAGGCAATGAGCCGTTGCCACAAGCCCCCCAAACACCGCTATAGCTGAAATAAATCAAAGCTCCCAAGTAAAATAACCCCCGAACAACGCCAGGGAGCAGACCAACCCGAACCCTCCCAGCTTGAGCATGACTCCTGCTAAGATTATTGACCCCGCCGTAGGGGCCTCTACATGTGCCTTAGGCAGCCACAGATGAAGAGGGTAGGTGGGGAGTTTTACCAAAAACGCCAACAACACCCTGTAACAAACCACAGAGGTGGGAAGCACAGAAACTTGCTCCCTAAAAACCCCCGCTGCCGCTTTCCTTAAGGACCCTTGATGATAGGCAATTACTATTAAAAAAGGAAGTGAGGCCCCTACGGTATACAACACCATAAACACCCTGGCTTCGACGCGCTCCTGATAGGCCCCCCACCCCGCTACAAGATAAAACATAGGGATCAGTGACCCTTCAAAAAGAACATAGAACCAAAAAAGATTAGACACCAAGAAAGAGACAGACACAACCGCCGCCGTAACTACAATGCAGACTCCAAAAGCTCTCTGAGAATGAGAACTATTTCACCTCACCTTGGAAGTCCTCACTACTATGGCCAAGAAAGAAACAAACCAGGTTAAAACCACTAATCAGGGAGATAAGTAAAACTTATAAACCCCCCAACCCGCTACTCTCACAGCAGACCAACCTGCCCTATAGCAAAACCTTGATATAAGCCCGGCACACAGGCCCATTACTACTGTCCGTAAAAAATGCCCCTTTAACCCTGGCAAGCTAACTATTACCCCCCTACACCCTAAAACCAATGCTATCTTCATTTCTATGTAAGCCTTACCGAACAATGCCCCGAGCCTTTGCTTTCAGAGCTCTTCGCTTAAAAGGCCGCAGCGGGCCTTTTCCGTATTTACAAATTTTTACCACCGAAAGCAACCTCAAAAACAAGCACACACCGCACCCAACCACAAGGTCCCCCCCTGAGTGCCTAAGTAAGCCTCTTGGGCACTGGACTTCACTAACCCCTTCCAGAACCTGCCCGCTGTCTGCAGCGGATTGAACCACAACTCAGTACAAGCCGTAGTACCACCCGACACCCACCCCAACCAAGACGAGCAACAACACCACCTCCACCCTTCGCCGAGAAAATTCAATTCGCATGTTAGGCCTTAGACAAGCTATATACAAAAACAAAACCATTAGAGCTCCAATATAGACCAAAAACATTGCCAGAGGATATCACAGCATGCCTTTACCCCCTATGTGACCCCCCAAGGAAACCATGGTCAGTAGAAACACTCTCCCCAAAGAATAGGGGGTTTTCATGAAAGCCATGCAGCACCCTACCAACCCGGTCAAAACCCAAAAAATAAGAGAAAGCCTCACTAAAGACGTGAGAGTAGAAACTCTCTCCTTTCGGCATAAGCCGAGCCACTCATGTGTAACGACTCAAGCTGCCTCCGGCCCATTACAACACCAGAGTGCCGGTAGTCCTCACATAATCATTCCCGTGAGACCGAGCTAGCATCACTAAAACTGCTAAGCCAACTCTGGCTTCACACACCGACAGAGAAAGAAAGCAAAGAAGGACCCTGGGCCTAACAGAGACCCTGAGAGAAGGAAAGAGAGCCACATATCTCCCCAAATTACACACCTCAAGATAGAGTAACACCATCAGAAGACTCTTTTTCTGCAAAAACAAGCCCGTTGCACCCACCACGAACAACACCACCCCTAGAAAACACGTTCTAACAGAAAGAACCATATTCAAGCAGGGCTTTCGGCCCAAAAAAGGCTTCCCTCTGTGCTAACGCACTGTGCCTTGAATAAGTTAGTCGAAACTTTGTTAGCCTTTGGAAGGCTTAAAGAAGAAAGCCTCTTCTGACTAGCTATGGCGTTTACATTAGCCCACCTCTTCTCGTCCCTTATAGTACTAATCGCAGTAGCCTACTTTACCCTTTTTGAACGAAAAGTTCTAGCAGCCATTCAACTGCGAAAAGGCCCCAACAAAGTCGGGTTTGCTGGACTGGCCCAACCTTTAGCGGACGCCGTAAAACTTTTCACCAAAGAGTTCACCCGGGTGAACGCATCTAACGAGCTAAGCTACCGCCTAGCGCCCAGCATAGGCCTGTTTATTGCCCTATCCCTGTGGCAACTAGCTCCCCACAACAGGAACCTCCTCCTCTTTAAATGGGGGGCTCTTTTATTCCTCTGCGGGTCTAGACTTAATGTTTACCCTTTGATTATTGCAGGATGGTCCTCCAACTCAAAATACGCTCTACTAGGCGCCATACGCGCCATCGCACAAACTATTTCCTATGAAGTCTGCATGGGCCTTATCCTGTTTATTAGTCTGCTACTTACATCTACCTTGTCTGTTTCACAGGTCGCGGTACAACTAAACCTGAGCTGAACTTCCTTACTTAGCCCGTCCCTCTTCATAATGTGAATAGCATGCCTCCTAGCCGAAACAAACCGCTCCCCCTTTGACTTTGCTGAGGGCGAGTCGGAGCTAGTCTCAGGCTTCAATGTTGAGTATGGAGCCGTTGGGTTCTCCCTCATTTTTATAGCCGAGTATGCTAACATTCTGTTCATGGCAATCCTCACAAGAGCAATTTTCCTTGGCGGAGGCTTTAGTCCGACCATAGCCTGTAAAACCTTGTTTATTTGTTACTGTGTTGTCTGAGCCCGAGCAACTTTACCCCGGCTCCGCTACGACCTGCTCATGTACCTCACATGAAAAAAGTTCCTCCCCGCAGTACTGGCCCTTCTTCTCCTCACCCTTAGAGCAATCTCGGCTGTTCAAGGAACGCCCTCCTCACTCTAACCCCACAACAGGCCACTTTAACTAAGTGTCTATCTAGTATAACCAGTACTCCCGTCTTCCAAACGGAAAGTTCACTAACCAGTGAGAAAGATACACCTAAGTTGTTGTACTTTAAAAAAAAGACCCGGCTTGCAACCGGGCATCGGAGACCAGCTCTTCCAGCGACACGCTGTAAAGCTAGTTTAATAAAACATCGGTCTGTGGTCCCGAAATTAGTTGGTTTACGTCCCACTGCTTCACTTACGACACATCTACCAAAAGCCCCTCACCAGTAAAATCCCGTACACAGCAGGCCCCGTGTTTACAACTAAGAAGACTACCCCCCTTCAAAAGCCTCGGCCATCTCCTAAAACTAAAGTGTCTGCTGACGCCCGCCAAAATGACCCTCAGCAAATCCTCAAGTAGAACCCAAGCCTAACAAACGACCCGACCAAGCACGCCCCCAGTGGCAACGCTCTTAAAGAGAGAGCCCCTCATTGCCTCATCACTAATCACTTCCCCACAAACCCAGCTAAGGGGGGTATCCCCCCCAGGGACAGAACTCTTACAACCAATGGCCCTGCTAAGAAGGGTCTAGCGCCCCTCCCCCCTACTATAAGAGGGTCTTGAGCGGAGCGCACACCGACTTGTGAGAACAAGTAAACCACCCTCCCCAAAACTAGCCTGTAAATTAGCATGTACAACCTTACCGTCTGGACCCCCAACCTAGCGGCCATCAGCCCCCACCTCCTGTGGACTAAAGAAGAATACGCCACCAAGGAGCGTAGCCTGGTGTGCCCCAACCCCAGAAACCCCCCTAGAAAGGCAGTTAGACACACTGACAACACAACACACCCACCCAAAAGAGCTTCCCCCGCCTCGGCACAAAACACCTGGAGATAGAGAACCAAGGGAAAGTACTTCTGTCAAGTTAAGATCAGCCAGCAATTAGACCAAGAAATTCCTAAGACAACCCCCGGCACCCAGGCGTAAAAGGGGTACATCCCTAACTTAATAAACAACCTGGTTAGCAAGAAAACAAGGCCCCAGCTTGAAGGGGCCATTCCTATAAACTTGGCCCCAGTGACATCCCAATGCCAATATATAGCCCTCCCCAGGGCGTAGGCGGTAGAAGCTTTGGCTTGCACTAAAAAGTACTTCCCGGCCCCTTCCCCAGATTTTCAACTAAACATGGACAGCTGAATTAGGTTAGGAAGAACAGCAACAGTGTTAAGAACTAACCCTGCAAAAACGAAAACCCATCTTGTAGAACTTATGGCCAAGAAGCCAGAAAAAACCGTTACGGCTAAAAAAAGGACACTTCTAGGAAGAAACAAAACTCTCATTTATATATGCACGCCTCTCCGGCTACAACTTTTGGCGGGAAACGATTTATTGTATAAGGTTTCGACCCTTACTTAGGTGATTAAGCCCACCCCCACCATCTTTCCCCTTCCGGGGCCCGGGGAGCAGGTGCACAGCACCTTCTTCTTCATTACACAGAGGAGGCTCGATTACAACGCAGTCAGCCTATGGAGAGCATGGTCTTGACTCATATGTTGGTTGTCTCTTAGATAGATGCAGTGGTAGTATATGCGAGGAGAGAGGTGTGTCATAAACCGAAACGGGAAAGCGTTAAACACACTTCCTTATCGGGGGGTGTTATTAATCAGAAGAAGACGTCCCATGAAAGTCTCTGACACCAGTACCGAACATTACGGCAATGAGGGGAACCCCGACCTAGCTACGGAGAAAGAGGGGTGAGCGAGACAATGGTGCCAGAACTCTCGGTAACACCAGCTCCCCAAGCTAAACACGCAACGGCTAGGTGGACAGACAGAGAAAAAGCCAAAAAAGGTGCTGCGCGCATTACTTCCAGAGGTCAAATAAGAGGACGAATGGCTTGCCCGCACAGCACCTAACTGTTGATTCCGCGAAACTCAGGGCCTAGACCCGGATTAGAGACCCGGTTATTCCTGAGCTAAAAATGGCTACTCATGCTGCCTGGGGACTACGGGGCATGCTCTAAAACCCGAGAGACTTGGCGGTGTATTAATCCCCCTAGGGGAACCTGGCCCTTAATTCGATGATCCGCGAACCTCTTACCTTTTCTAGTTTTCTACCCCTCCAAAAGGAGTGTAGGAAGACCAGCTCGCATACCGCCGTTTCGCAGCTTATATCGTGAGAGGACAAAAATAGGCGCAGCAGCGGCCCCACAGAAATGCACGATTTTATGTGCGGGGGGCTTCTCTTTCAATTCAGGTAAACGTGTGGCCCACGAAAAGGGGGGAGCTGGGTTACAGTTGGAGCTCGTAATAGAGTGGCTGCCTTAAGGGCAAGACGAAAGAGGACTTGGAAGTAATGGTTTTGGACAATGAAGCCGTGAATGTGCTCTAGTATGTGTACAAATCGCCCGTCGCTCGCCTTGAAAAGGGTGATAAGTCGTAACACGGTAGGGGTACCGGAAGGTGTCCCTAAAACACCACTAAAGACAGTAAAGTAAGCTTTCGGCTTACAAGGCAAAGATGCCCTCT